>JAHDVE020010664.1:0-18411 GCA_022606495.2 Halesus radiatus
GCTCCATCTGTACAACCCGATCACAAAGACATTTACTTATTTAGAACAAGTAATATATTTACATAAGTCAGGATTGATTATGTCAATAATAACCACCAACAATTTTTTGACACAACAATATTCCAATTCGTTAACTCTTCCTCCTTAACTTCAGTGTATAAAAGAGTTGCAAAGAGAGTTTGATGGGCAGTAATAACTTTATGTGGTGTATTCTGAATTTGCCATTGCTTCAGATTAGCATTTTTTGAACTGTGTTATACCGGTTCGACAACCATTACCTATCGCAAACTATCTCAAGTCTAAACTAAATAACAAATTTAAACCATTTGTTGCTTAAGTAGTTTGGGATTTCGTCAATACGATCATTAAAAAGCCGAAATTATGATGAATTATTAACTGAGAAGTAAATTTTACTGAGCATTTTTTCAAATTAAATATATTCAATAACTGAAGTCATAGACAATCAATGCAATAATAACATATTTAAAAAACAACAAAACTTTTTTTTCCAAGTTCATTATCTCGAGACTCCCCCATTTTTCTTTCGTCTTTCTACATATATTTACTTTTTAAAATTTCATTTTAATATCTGGGCTAATTTCGACTTTCTGTTAGCTTTAAAATACTATCTGGCTTTCGGCTACAGCTCAATAATAAGTTTAAAGTCCTCGACTGGCTTGACGTTTGTTGGGATTTTGACCGATGGACTCTCATCGTTCCTCATCAGTGCGACCTGCTGCAATGGCTTCACAGGGTCTGGCTCTGTTGTTAAAATGAGTGATTAATGTTATTTAGTGACTAAGAGGCCGATCATGCTTGCGTAAGTATCGTAAATTGTTGTGGCGTTAATGACTTATTATATCTCGGTCGGTCCTTGCTTCGAGATATAATGATAATAACTAGATTTAAGAGATTTCAGCATTGAAATTAAAAGTTTGATTTGAAAAAAACTAATTAATAATACAATTTAATATTTTTTTGATTAAATAACTATGAGATTGACAAAATGAAAGCGTTAATAAGGATGTCCAACACTTTGTTTTAGTTGAAAAACTTATATGGTTCAACGAATATATATTATTCGGCAACGAAAACAACACACATAAATAAATCCAAAATTGAAAAAATCTACATTCAATATTTTATTCCTGGTTAAATTTATAGCAGTATTATTTGGATAATATACGCAGATAAATATATTAATATCAACTTGCCAAAATCAGAGAAACAATCAAACCGTACAGAGCCAATGCTTCTCCGAAAATCAGGATCAGGATCATCCCGACAAATAATCTTTACTGCTGGGCGTTAGCTCGAATTCCTGCTTCTCCCACTTTACCGATGGAGTAGCCTGCTGCGATGCAACTGAAGCCAATCACGAGTCCCGATGCCATGTGGGAAAACCCATAGTAGTGCCCATAATTTTATTTCTTGACTGCATTTGGAAATATATTGATGATAATTTGTAATGGATTTTTTAGAGAATATTTATATATTGTTATTTTTTGGTACCTTTTTGAGAAATAATGACAGCTACGATCATTCCATAGATACCGAGAATACCAGCCATAACGACAGGAATCAGGGATTTCATGACGACATTAGGTCTCCAGATAGCAATGCTACTGATTCCGGTGCCAGCCTTTGCGGTTCCGTACGCAGCTCCAAAGTCTTAAAAAGAAAAGGATGCAATTATTATATTTTTGTTGAGAATGGATGAGAGAGGGGACAATAGATACTTGCCAGGACGATCGCGAGACTCACTCCCATAAATCCGAAAAACGGAGATGCCCCATAGGCAACAGTTGTTTCTGTCATATGAATTAGAGATAAGATATTGAGTGGATTTTATTATTTAATAATTATTTAAAATAATATTATTATATTTTTTAGTTATTCTTCAAAATATATATGCATGTATTTTATGCTTATTATTTTTGAAATCGATTAGGTATGAATTTAACATTTCTTACTAAATTATTAAGCGAACCCTTTTAAATTATATTCATTCATCAAAGTATGCCTCAAAGGGCCAGCTAGTAATTTCAGAAAATATCGCTGGATTTGGAGGATTTTCATATTTAGTATGAAATCATAGGTTTATCTAGTAGGCCATAAATCAATATAATAGTAGAAATATGTAAAAACTATAAATATTATAAAAATGATTAAATTTCCAAAACCTAACCTCTGAGACTCTTCAACTCAACCATATTTTAGCGTAAATATTTTTAGAATTTGTGGACGAAGCAGTCTCCCCTTTCCATGCCGTGACTGGGAAGGATGCAGCTTATCTCCAAAATAATTCAGGTGATCAGAGAGACTGAAAATTCGATTGTTTAAAAATTCGGCAAATACTTTTTACTAGAAACAAATACCACAATCGTTGCTTTTTTGAAATTAGATAAACATTCGACTGCAACATTACAAGTATGTACGCACACTAAAGAAAATGCAAATATATATTATTATTTTCAATAAAAAAATAATAAATAAATATATTTTTTAAGTAAATATATCTCCATAATACAAAAAAAAAGTTCAGTAATTAAAAAAAAATTAGAAGAGAAGAAATTGTGATTTCCGTGGAAGGTTTTAAGTGTGGAATTATAGATTAACACATAAACACATATATAAAAATTTGCAATTATTACTACAATACACATGACAATTCTCACTGAAGCCGAGGCACTTGTTAAGTAGCCTCAAATAACTGTCAAAGAACTAACAGACAATTTGGCTTCTGAGTTGAAAAAATCTCGTGCTTTTATTAAAGAACTAGTCAAAGGAGTATCGACTATTGATATTGGATTTTTTGAAAAAATAGTTGGAACTGCTTAAGCCAAAGACCGAGTGCTTGATTTACTTTTAGACATAAAAAACATGACTGAAGATCTTTTCTTGCGACTTGAGAACGAACTATGCAAAGCCCAATGGGCTCAAAGAGGTCAAAACTTTATTTCTGGCATACTCGTAAATTATGTTAGAGCAATTCTAGTTGGTTTGATTGCACTTGGAATAGCTTGCGCTATATTTCCCCCTCTCGCCGCCCTAGTTTGCGGAGCAGCTGTGTTCAAAGGTCTAATAGCAGTGGCTGCAAGCGTAGCCATTTATTCAATTGTGAACGTAGGAGCTGCATTTTATAAAAAAGCTAAATTAGAAAATGTGGAGTAACAGTTGAAAGAAGTAGTCGCCCATCTGAAATGATGTTTATGATCAAAATATTTTATCCTAGTAAAATTTAAACAAAAGGATCAGCAGAAGAGGGATTAAATGCATGCTGCACTGTTATGCGATGGATTTTATCATTATCATATTTTTCAATTCAATTACAGCATCACACAAAAAATAGTTGTCTGTTTTTATATTAAATTGCACATACATAAACATATTCTGCAAAATATTTTAAAGTGCGGAAAAAGAAGGGCCTGGAAAAATCATATACCTATCAAGATTCTTACGAAACCAAACTCTCGATAGCTCAAATACCTCTATTTAAGGTGCCAATCCTGGCAATCCCTTTAACTATAGAACGAAACAAATTTGAATTCAACCTAGAATTTCTCTTGTCACCGATTTTTAGTTCTGAAATCTATAATCTGCTCACTCGTCAAGGATTGAAAGCTGAACTATTCTGAGGGAATAAGCAGGAATAGTGTGTCTCTCTTATTTACGGAAATATTTTTTCAGGACTCTTAGACAAAATCACAGTAGATACTGGTTTGAAGGTCACCCAAATACGAGATTTTGATCTTTATTCGCGGATAGCCAACCAACACATCTTTTGGGCTCAACGAAGTGTATATTATATTAGCTCTCCCAGACTCGATGACCTAAATTCTTCGTCCCACGACTTATCCTCACTTATCGATAATCTCAACTCGGGTTCCTTCATAAAATATGGTTACATTATTCGATCACGAGCAATGTGGGGGATTAACAAAGGTTTGGTGGTTAAAGGCAATGCGAACCAACATTATGCTACGGATCCAGTGAGTGCTTCGATTTTGAGAGTGATGGCTGAAAAGAGTAAGGTGCCTCTGCAAGATTTGATCGTAAAGAATGATTCAGCATGCGGATCGACGATTGGTAAAAACAATATTACTAAATATAGATGATATTTAAGAAATACAAGGCCATTCATTTCGAGTAAAACCGGAATAAAGACTGTTGATATTGGGGCACCGATGCTGGGCATGCACTCTATTAGAGAAACCTGTGGAGTTCTAGATGGAGTGCATTACTAGAACCTTTTCAGCGAGTTTTTTAATCAGTATCAATCGAACCAGTATAGTTTGTTAGGCAAATGATATGGTGTCTATAAAGAGATCAAGAATCACAACAACAAAATAACCAGATATGGTCTTTAATACATATTTTTACATAAATAATTTTTCTATATTTTTTGTTTTATTCCAATTGAATTGATCAAAATAGTTTTTATTAAAATTTATCTTCATGTATGTTCGTTTCGACGAGCTCAAAAGGCACAGTACTAAAAATAACCTCCTGCAAATCCTGTGTACGAGCAAGCACCTTATCGAATTCCTTGAAGGTGCTGTCAAAACCTCCTTCCATCTACGAGACCATCGACTTAGCCCTCATCTTGAAATCTTGGTGTTCCACCCCGCTTCTCCTAATCACTTGCCTCAACGCATCAAGTCTGCTTTCAAACTGTTTAGAGAATTGCTAGAGATCTTTCTGCATATTTTATTTGAATGATTTGAGGTGGGGTTGGATGTCGAGGGTAGATTCGGCTACCCTTTTAACTGCCGCTGATTATTATGCAATAGCCTCCTATTTAGCAAATAAATATTTTAAGATGAAAAATGTAAACCCAAGGTTATGTAGATATTTTTTGTTAAATAGAAAATATTACTTCAATATGTTCTATTGGGAGGTACAGAGGATCGAACTGCGTAAATTTCGACTCGAGCTACTCGACATGTGGCAGTGCGATTCTTGTGTTGTATTTCCATTAATCTTCGTTGTCTTTTGGTAGTCTTTTTGTGTTCATTATGAAATGGAATGACTCCATATCATTAACTGGCTGGCTAACGGGAGTCTGCATAAAGGTATTCGTATGAAATTATTCGGGTTTAAAAGTGTCTGCCTTTGTCCTTCCGATCCACTAGTTCACCGATTTTCGATTCAAGTCCACAGAGGGTCTTTCAGTGCGTTTCAACCTCAGTTTCTCACCGAGACTGAAACCTCTGGTTACTGGTGGGTTTTTGTCGGGAATAGTGGCAGCCACATAGTTGGATTGGGATGCTTTGTGAGTGAAGTAGATGGCAGTGCGAGTTTGTTGCTTCTAGGCTGTTGACACTTGATAGGCGTCTAATTTGTTAGAGAAGTTGTCAGCTGTATCGTTGAGTTGACCTTATTTCTGAGCTAACACCAATAAAAAATAATAAAAAATATATAGATTATTTAAATGTGTTTTTTGTTTACATTTGATTCGATAGCGGACTGAACGATACGGAGCTTTATTGGTTGGACCTTCACGAATTCTGTTGGAGAGAAGATTATTGAAAATCATGTGTCAAGTTATATATTTTTGTTTGTTTATAATAATATTAAAAAGTTATAATTTTCTTGAATATTAAAGTTATTGCTATTTCAATAAACTCAATTTAATCTATTTAATAACTTAAATAATAAACCCTATATATATGTATAATAAATCATTACGCACAAACTTTAATCAAATTGTATTTTTTTCGATATAATTTACAAATAAATATCTTGTTTTTTAGAAATAAATATAATATTATTAATTGTATATAACAAAATCAATGAATTGATTATTAATCATATATTGTCTAAATATTAACAAAAAAACAAAAAAATCGCTTCTTTTTTTTATCTTATTTTAATAGTAAATCACGGGATATCTGCTTGTTATTCACTATTTCTTTTTATAGCATTCAGTATTTATTTGGTATACTTTATTCTCCTCGCCATTTCAGTCTCAGTCGAAGCCAGAGCTTCCGACAAAGGATGCACACTCCTCTAATTTTTCTTATTCGTGTACGTCACCTCCTTCTGTTCTGTGTTCAGCAGAATCTGACTGGAATCCAGGAAGTCTACTTGAAAGATCTTGTTGCTCAGTCTGAACATAATGGCGTGCTTGGCCTTGAGCCACTGTTTCATATACACCAGTCTGTTGGAGTTGACCTGGACGTAAGTCTTGTTCTTCATCTCTACGTCCAGATAGTATTTGAAGTGTTCGAGCAAGGAGTACTTTTTTTGGAGGTCTTTCGTTTTGGGTATGGTTGAGGCCGTAAACTTTATCGGAGCCTCTTCTCTCCCTTCTTCGGGCTTCGATACAAAAGTGATTTATTCGGTTTTTGGGTCCAAATTCATTTTAGAAGAGTCATTAAAGTATACTCCATAGCAGCCATTGTTAAGTATGTAGCCGAGGCCATATTTACTCGAATAGTCCACGTGCTTTACAACGAAGACGTCTTCTTAACCCGTCCTCACAATATTATTATTATTATTAGTTTCTGCGAAAGGGTTCCTGTCAGTGGAGACGGGTGGGTTAATTCTATCAGTCAGGCGGCTAGAGAGTGGGTTGTTGAGAACCGAGCGGGGACTCATGCACATTCCTATAAAGTCTTCCTCGGGCTTTCTTTTGGGCGCGAAGTCTGCTGCTCTCAGCTTTGCATTAGTCTATTTTTTCTTGTCCTCCGCTGGAGCAATTGCTAGATTTTTGAAATTAGGAACTTCTGATAAACTATATTTTGCCTATTTTATAAAAAATTGAATTACGAGTTTTTTGTTTTGTTTTTAGTTATATTTTTTTTACGCTTCAATCGGTAGAAATTTAATGATGTCCTATTTTTTCTGCATAAAAGGGTGTTCGAAAAGGTCAGACATCACTGGTCGTTTCTTCGGATCAAGAACTAGTATCCTCTTTATGAAATCTTTAGCATCCTCAGGTACACTTGAATCCTATTTTTAATAAAAAATGTATAAATGTGATATGTTTTTTTAAAGTATTATTATGGTTTAAATTGTCTATTTTTACGGGAAATTCGTATTTGCAAGTCTTTATTTTATTGTAAGTAGATTTGACATCACTGGTTTCAAATGGAGGTTTCCCGAACAGCAGAGCATAACAAATCACTCCGCAAGACCAGATATCGACCTCGTAAGAGTGTCCGACTGTCCCCTCTATGATTTCGGGAGCGATGTAATTGGGAGTGCCGCAAATCGTTCGCTTCTTTTCCTACGCGAATTCCAGTTTTGTGGCTAGCCCGAAATCTCCCACCTTGAGATTCATGGCCTCGCTGATGAAGATGTTGCCCATTTTGAGATCGCGATGGATGATGCGGTTGCTGTGCATGTAGTGGACTGCGGAAAGGATCTGCTGCATGTAGAACTTCGTTTCGCGGTAGGTAAGTCTCTTGCGTTTTTTGAGCATTTCAGAAAGAGTCTTGTTGGTGCAAAGTTCCAGAAATATATAGACGAATTGAGAGTCTTCCATACATGATTCAAACTCGACAATGTGCTGGTGATGGAGAGATTTGTGGATCTTGATTTCTGATTGTAACTATAAATCATTTACAAATTATTTAAAAAATGGAATATACAGATATTTTTAAAAATTATTATTATTCGCAATTTTCGAAAAAATGTTTAATGATTGCGATAGAGAGTATAAAATAGCCAACACAACTTAAATCAGTTCTAAATTGTAATATAAGTATCCAAGAGGACACAAGACATTGTTATAATTATAAGATAGGGCGTCTCTATTGTTGGATTGTTACCTTCTGTTTTGCTCTACTCTTGGTCAGACTTGCCTTTTCTATCATTTTCACAGCATACATTTTGTTAGTCTCGAGGTTCGTAGCCTCGTAACACTTGGCGAAGCCTCCCTTGCCCAGGAGTTCTCCTTTGCGGTATTTGCGGACTGCCTTTTCTCCATTAACTTTGGTGATGGTTTATTCGATGATGGTGGGTTCACTCGATTATTTTATCATTTATTTTAAAACACTTATTTTAATGATTTTATTATGAGTATATAAATATATGTTATCTTTGTAGATCCTAAAGTATTATATTTTTTAATATTTTTAGAAATGCTTTTATCATTGTCTTATTCACAATACTAGTAATAATAATTTTAAAAAATATGTATTTGACTATATAAATTAATAATTTCCTTTTTTTATAGATGTTGCAATAATTAATAATCAAGAAAACTGTTTTTTAGTAATCAAAAATAATTAAGTATAATCAGAGATATCTGCATAGTTACTAACAACCATCTCCTAAAAAAACACACATTTTCGAAACATAATATTTTGGAAAATATTTTCGAAAATTTCGGAGGCTTCGGATGCTCTCAAATTCGCTTTTGCAAGGACAAGTAGTTCTATTAAATAAAAAAGCCTAAAATCAATTATTTAACTCGTATCACAAAATATCTAGATATAATTTGAGAATTTTAATGTTCCATTACTTAATTATTTTTGTTTTATTGATTTATTCAGCACCAAATTTATGCACACAATTATCATTTGATATAAAAATCAGTCGTACTAGATTTGCATTAAGATTCTTTCTATCTCTTCCGTGTTCAGAGCAAAGGTCTTGGCTTTAAGGAGATGAACGTAAAGTTTCTTTTGATCCAGCATCAAGATCCTGATTTTCAGCTCTTTTGGAAAATTGTATTCCGCATAAGTTTCCCAAATGCTGGAATCTCCGATTGTGCTCGCATAATAATCGTAGGCATGCGCGATTAAACACTCAGCCTGATCAAATATATTTATTTCCCTTCTGTTGATAATCAGTAAGGGTCCATTGATGTAGGTGCCGTTTTCGCTGAGTTTATAGCAAAAAACATAAATCAAACCACCCGATACCTTGGTTTAGTATATTGATTTCGGCATTTTTATGGGAAAAGAACTGATCACGCTGGAGACAGGGTTGAATACAAGGTGAAGCTACTAGCCTGTAACAGTGACGCGCAAGTAAAACTAGCCCATGCCGATCCCATGAACCTAATATAATTCCCAATTACCATATATTTGTATAGAATACTATTTGTTGGTTTTTTAGATAGCATCTATCACATTAAATTTAAGCAGGTCGCTGCTAGGTTTATTTGTGAAATATAATAATCTACCAGAGTCTTCAATTAGTTCGATGGTGTGGTTTTCGAGACTTTCAACTGTGTGTTCCCAGGCAATATTGCAATTGTGGTAAAAAAAGTAAACTTAACGCTACTGGGGGGGATGTTTTAAGAATAGACACAAAACATCTTGATGGCTGGGAAAAACTTTAATTTTACTTGATAACTGCATTCAATGGAGTATTCATTCTAGAATTTGAAGTCATAGGATATCTCCTCTTTGGAGTCGACGTCCAAAGTATAGATCTTGTTGGAGTTGGTGTGGAGGAAGAGATAAGTATTTTCATCCAAAGCTCCGTACGCTGTAATTTAATCATCGTACTTCCTCTCGAAAAGAAGCTTCGAGTCTTTCAGATCATAAATCTGGAGGACTGCTAAGTTCATGTCGCCAGTCATGAGGACCACGTAGCTGCGATGTCCATTAACAAAAGGTATTGCGCCATCAAGAATCTTGGGGATCTTGCCAGCATCAAATTTGAGATGATAGCGTTTCTCTATAAACATTTTTTTAAGTAAATTAATATAATTAATTATAAAAAAATGAGTTTGATTTTGAAATAAAAGAGTGAATCTAATTCGCCGGTGATAAGTAGTAGTAGGTGTTTTATACTATAAAAAAAATAGTATGAATAATGATTATTATTTTTGTTGTCTCAAAATTGGCTTTCATCCTTTAAATATTAAAAAAACACTGAACGGATGATCATAAAGATTCTAATAAAACCATAGATCATCTATAAACATAAATAGACACATCAGATATTTTGAATGCTTGATACTTTATGATTGAGTAGATAAATAGTATTTTTTGTATTATTCTTATTATCTTTTATTGTTATCAATGAAGAATTATATTGACAATATGGACATATATATTATGCATTATTTATAAAATGTGTTCTCTCTAAGATATTATTATTTCAGTATATTTAAAAAAAAACCTTAAGTAATATATAGTTAAAAAAATGGTTGATGTTTGTTTATATCAAATTTTAGTCAATGTTTTAATAAAATAAAGTATCTTATATATATATACAAAAATCAAAATGAGGCCATTGTTTAATAGTAATAATAAAAAAATAGTATTATTTAGAATAAATGTTATTTTTAATTAAGTATTTATTTATTTTTGTCCTCAAAGTACTAATGTATGATAATTTTATATTTTGTATTCAAATTATATGTATGTTATTTTAAAAAAATAGAAGATTTTTTTATTATTATTCTTAGCCAATTTGTTTTGATATTTTACCAACAAGAATACTCAAAAAATCTATCATAGATACTATGATTTTTTTATCTACTTAGCTATATATTGATTATTTCTTCCATATTTTTATTGTGTTTGTTCTTATCGTATTTGCTAGATTTATTTTTGGGCACCATTTTGAATAAAATGCGTAACGGAATAGAAGAATTTCAGCCCTATTTTCACCTGCGTTATTCCGTTTTTTGGTAATGATAGTTTTGAACTATTTTAAAATGTGGTAATTTTATTCCTTTTTTGATTGGAGAAAGATTCTTTTCCTATCAAACTATTATTAACGATAGTCAGTATAAATTTTAATATTTGTTTTTTTATCTAAATTTCCTTTACTTTTTGTGGTTTTACATTAATTATCTATCTCTATCGATACCCCCTCTATATATCAACAACATTTTTTTAACAAAATATCTATATATAATAATATAAAATAAAAATATAAATAGATATTTTATATTATAGTTATAATTGTTAAAGCCAAATAACGATTTTTTAAGACCTCACGCTTTATTCTCACCGACAAACAAAACTATGACAAAACATCCTACTTTAATGGCTGTGATATGCTTAACCTTTTTGCTAGGGGTAACTCACCAATGCTTGCCACTAGACACGAGTAGCGACTTTTCGAAGATCTCAACAAACGTTCCGGGATTTGCCCAAATCGATCAATACCTCCGGCAAAAACATTCCCAGATTAGCGGGCTGAAACCAATCTCGCTGATTATAGTTGATCAGACACGAAATATTTACAAAATCGTTTATGCTGCTCCCGCCTCTAATTTTTAAAGCGAGGTCCAGCTGTTGGGTAGTGGCCCTTTCTAACTCTCTTGGAAGGCCAGCTCTAGCATCGGTGCTCCCTGTTCAAGTCAAACCTCAAGTGGATTAGTTTTCAAACCTATGACCAGCTACTCAACAAATCCTGATGTTATTAGAGCCGATCAATACATAAGGCAGTTGAAATCTTCAGAACTTAGTCAGGCACAGATTGTGAATGTTTCCTCAGCTGACTCCGGAGAAATCAAGATTAGCTACTCGACAGCAAGCAAGGGTTATTTCAATGCTGTGGTCAAAAGAAATTCTCTGCTAGGCCAGTTCCAACTGATTTATTGGATTAGTTCAGATTCCACTACTTCTGATTCATATAGTGTCCAACAGATGTTCTAGAGTCAATTGCCATCCATAAGTTCCAGCCCTTCACAAAATGCTGCTGATACGTACGTTAGATCACTCCATCCTTAACTCCAGAATGCAAACATCAGATCATATACAAGAAAAACTACTGGGGAAAATAGTCAAATTAATTTGATCTATGTTCTCGCTAATGGCTCTTTTTACTAATCAATCCTGAATCAACCAATCAGCAATGGATCATTCCGTGAGTTATCCTGGAAATCTACCACTGGAGATTCAAATCCAAGTCAATCATTATCGTTCACGTAAAATGATTCAAGCCAGTGGGAACAGATGACCCAAGACACGATAAATTCTGACAATCTTTTCTCCAAAGCAAACAATGCTGTAAAAGCCCAATACAGCACCGACCTAGGCCAAAGTCCAAAGCTTATAAAGGTAGAGAGACAGACCACAGGCACTAGAATGTATCGAATCCGTTACCTTGTCGGAAGTTCTAATGAATACTAGGCTGTCGTGAGTTTAGTACCAGGGACTACATCGACAATGGTGGTAAGATCATGGAAGAAGAGCAGCTATTCTAAACTTTCGACCAGCGTCACAACTTCTTTTACTTCCTCATCTTCAGGTCCTAAGTATATGACTTCTAATCTCAACTCTCTGAGCAATATCTATGACAGTTCTCAAATTTCTTCAATCGTCCAAGGATTTTCTCCTTTGCCCAACTTTCAAACTAATCCTGCCATTAGCAGAATCGATAAATATTTGAGAACAGCCCTTCCGCTTCAATTATCAACTGCAGATATCCAAGATATTTTCAATAAATAAACAAATAATGGGACACAATATCTGATAATTTACAGCAATAAGCCTGATTATTTTGGAGTACTGACTGTGGTTAAACCCAACGACCAAACACTACAACTTTTGGAATGGTACGTACTGACCGTTAGGATTAATTCAGACTCAAGCAGGACTTACATAAAAACTACAGCTAAGACAAGCAACACGGATATCACCAACATGCCTGACTTTTCTTATACGGTGCTATGGAACCAGATAAAACAGACATCAACATATCCTTTACTTACGCAGGTCGATCAAAAGGTAAGAGAAAATCTGGGGTCAAATTTCGCAAATGCTAAATTATACAGAGCAGATTACCAAGATTATAATGGAGGTAATTATAGACTGGTATATAATGTTCCTAATAGTAACACAAACGAATAATGGATTGAAACCATATCTAATACAAAAAAACAAACATACAGGCTATTGAGGAAGAAGTATATAAATAAGACTGAAGCAGATAAGCTAATATTTAATTTAATACCATCAACAATAGAAAATATACCTTCACTATTGCAAGTGGTAGGATCAAATGGACAAAGTTCTCAAAATTCATTAGATCAGATAAATAGACCATCAAATTCACAAAATCCACAGAATCCAATGAGTCCCCAAAGCAACCAGAATCCACTCTCACAGTTTCCAGGATCAAACTCACAGAATCCCTTGAGTCCCCAAACCAACCTGAACATAATTTCACAGTTTCCAGGTTCAAACTCTCAGAATCCTTTGAGTTCGCAAAACATCCAGAATCCACTCTCACAATTCCCTGGATTGGATTCACAAAATCCACAGAATCCCTTGAGTTCGCAAAACAACCAGAATCCAATGTCTCAGTTGCCTGGATCAAACTCACAGAATCCCTTGAGTCCCCAAACCAACCTGAACATAATTTCACAGTTTCCAGGTTCTAACTCACAGAATCCTTTGAGTCCCCAAAACAACCAGAATCCACTCTCACAGTTCCCTGGATTGGATTCACAAAATCCACAGAATCCCTTGAGTCCCCAAAACAACCAGAATCCAATGTCTCAGTTGCCTGGATCAAACTCACAGAATCCCTTGAGTCCCCAAACCAACCTGAACATAATTTCACAGTTTCCAGGTTCAAACTCTCAGAATCCTTTGAGTTCGCAAAACAACCAGAATCCACTCTCACAATTCCCTGGATTGGATTCACAAAATCCACAGAATCCCTTGAGTCCCCAAAACAACCAGAATCCAATGTCTCAGTTGCCTGGATCAAACTCACAGAATCCCTTGAGTCCCCAAACCAACCTGAACATAATTTCACAGTTTCCAGGTTCAAACTCTCAGATTCCTTCGATTCCGCAAACCAACCAGAATCCACTCTCTCAATTCCCTGGATTGGATTAACAAAATCCACAGAATCCCTTGAGTTCGCAAAACAACCAGTTCCCTGGATTGGATTCACAGATTCCTTCGAATCCTTTGAGTCCCCAAACAAACCAGAACATAATGTCACAGTTCCCTGGATCCAACTCACAAAATCCTTCGAATCCGTTGAATCCACAAACCAACCAGAATCCCCTCTCACAATTCCCTGGTATGAATTCACAGAACCCTTCGAGTCTTTCTTCTTCTACCTCTTATCCTGTTGACTCTTCTTCAACCCCTTCGCCTTATGTTTCTTCCTCCCCTTTTTCTTTGACTCTTGCTCCTTTACTTCCTTATTAATTGTTCCCGAGTTATTCATCTGATAAATAATTTCTCCTCGTTTTTAGATATTTGCTTTCTATTGAACCTTCATTTTCTTCGGCCACTGTAGTTAACGTCTGGAAATTCTCGAATGTTTATAAAATTCAACTTTCATATTTGAAGCAAACCTCTATTCGTTACATTCGTTATCTTTCCCCCTCCAATTCGTACTAGATTTATTATGAAGTTTCGACTCCATCAAGCCCTTATTCTTCGCCCTCTTCATCTTTTAACACGATTTCTTTTCCTTCTTCAGTCTCTACGCTACCAAACCTTTCGAAAAATACAGACTTTATGAAGATTGATAAGGTCATTCGTCTCAGTCAACCTGGCCTTCTCTACAACGCCCCTATTTTTAAAGTCGGATTCCAGGGTTCTACTTACTATATCATATACTATATTCCTTATGCGAGCAACTTTATTTATGCAGTTGTTTCCCTAGAAAACCCAGGCAATTTTCTTAAAGTCGATTATCTTCCGCACGGATTTACCCTCAGCCCTCAAAGCAACTACATTTCCAGAAACTATAACTTCAGAGTAGGTGACCCCCTTGATCGAAATACTTATGCCTCCATCATTTAAGCTATCGTCTCGCCTCCAACTAAACAATTCTTTCCATCGACTTCTACCGATTCAAACCCAGCATCTTTCGTCCAGCTTCCCGACTCATTCTTAAGTAATTCTGACTTTAAACAAATCGATTCTATTGCTAGAAAAAACATTCCTGTTAGTCTCGGGCCATTCACTCCAACCAAAGTTTGGAAAGCCGGAAACTATACCTATAAAATACTTTACATGACTGAAAGCAATACCACAATCTAGGTGGTTGTCGAATATCAGAAAATTACCACCAGCTCTCCAACTTCCATAAACAATCCATTTTCATTCGGGCTACCTGGAATAAGTAGTCAACTCGGCTACCAGTTTCCGTATTCAACATTGGGTTCTTACATGAATCCGTTTGGGAACAGCCAAAGTCTCCTTGGATCAAACAATGATGTTTCTTGGAATATACAATTGATATCTCAATTCGATAAAGTTGCAAGATTATCAATGTCTGCCAAGCTTACTGGAGCTATATTAGTATCGGTTGTCCAGATCAACATCTCGTATATCTTGACCTATATCCTTATCGATACTTCATTATTCGAACTTACTATGGGATATGGCAACACTGGCAATCCCATCGTCAAGGGCTCTAGGAGCTTGAGCTACACTTCTTCGTTAACGAATTCCGCATTTAGATCAACCACGGCTTCAATGCCTTCATCGTCCACCTATTTGAATGTTAAAAGTCCGCTTCTCCCAACCTCCGAGTTTACCAACGAGATAACTGACCTCTCCTCCAACGTTCCAGCAATTGCAGACCGAGTTGTTAAAAGCTCATCAACAGCAAACTTGAATGGATTCAGTTTAGTAAAAATATTTTACTCTTCAAACGGATATCGACTGGTTTATTCAAAAGGATCTGACTATATAACTTTCATATTGAGATATACAGACAGCAAGAGGACCTCTTTGAGAATTGAACAAATGACAAGCTTGTCATATAGGACAGAAATGCAAACAATACATTCGTGAACTGTGTACTGATTTTTTTTATGATTTATTAAAAGTAGTTATTGTTTGTATTGTGTAGATGTTATTCTTTGTATGAAACCACTACAAAAGTTTAAATAGAATAATTAAATATTGTGCAACCTGAATGGAAGGAAATATTATTATTAAATTTGTTCTTATCGCTTTATAGTGTTAATATATTCTTGTATTATTATTTCAGAATAAAAATGATTAATTTATTTTAATAAATAACATATAATCAAAAGAGAGTTTGTCAACTATCGATATCTTTATTAAAGATGTTTTATTTAAAATATTGCTAAAAAAATATAAATTTGTGTTGAAAGATATATGGAAAGACAGTATATGAGTACTATATGTTTTATATTTCAAATCCCTATATCTTAAGATATTAATATCCTTAATAATATTTGATTATTTATTGGCTCCTCGTACTTCTGAGCGAACAGCAAAGCATTCTATATAACTGAGCACAAGTGCATTAATCAATAAATTAATTATTACTTATGCCTGTGATCTTTTGATGGTTTTCCTTTATTTAATAGGAAAGGTTATCTTAAATATGACCTTGTCTAAAATAAAGTTTATTAAATTATCAATTAATTTTTATTTTATTTTTTAAATAACAAGTTTAACGGATTATACCCTTTATAATAATAATTAACAAAAAAAATAGAAATTTTAATGAATATTTTATTTGAATGTTTATAAGTTGATAAATATATTATCATATTATTTATTCATTCGGTTTCATCTGAAATTTTGGGAGCGAGATAGAATCTCAGATAGCCCAGACTTTTAGGCAGAGCAAACTCAATGAGCAAAGGATTGTCGGCTGCCATGCGCAGTTTAACCTTGTCAACAAAGACAGATGCTTTGCTGAATTGGTTGAGGTATCTGGCAGAGAACGAAAGGGTAACTGGTTCCTCCACATCCAGACTCACTCCTTTGTTATCTTTGGTGTCCGATTCCCTTAGAATAGTATTCCCACTTCCCATATCTCCATTAACTGAGAATTTGATAGAGTCTTTTGTGCATTCAAGTTTGACTAAAACAAAGCAAAAAAAAAATAAAAAAATGTTATTTAAGTTGATAGATTGCGCGTTTATATTTTTTAAATTACTTGATTCAGAAATTGTCCCGAATTCTTTGCAAATCCTCGCGAACTCTGAGGCATCCATCTCCACAGAAGCAGTATATGATTGGTCAGGGACGCCAATCTGTTCAGTATCAATGTTAGTCAAATTAAGTGAGAATTAAGAATTTTTATCACCCTCTATTATTATAATAATTAAGTAAAATTTAAAATTTGGATATTTTATTGAGATATAGATTTGTATTTATTTTTGTTACTTTTATTGCTAAACATAAAGCTTAGTTGTGAAGTCGCCTCACACTCGCATTCAAGCTTCATGAAATCGTCATTATTGGCACACTTCAAGATTTTTGACAGGTTATCGATCGATAGACCAAGAGTTGTTGGTTTGTCACATCTATAGTCATCGAAAGCATCGGTTCCATTTTCTAGGGACACAGACACCAAGGCCACATGAGAACTGTCCATTGCTTGGATGGACATACCTTCCTGATTCACATCGATATTTACGAGTTTAACAATCTCTTTAATAGATTAAATTAAACGCTTGAAAATGCCACTTTAGTTAAATTTTGCGATAAACATTGGTTCACTTATTTTTTTAGGTGAATCATTATCAAGTTGTATTTAGTTTAGCGTTTATAGAAATTGATCAATTAAATTGAATTAGGAGGATATTTTCACTCTGAATTATGATTGGACATATATTGCGCATTTTTAGTGTGTTTAATTTAAATTATATTGATTTTGAGAAATACACGAAATTGTTGTTAAGTTAATTGAGTTTGATATATAACCCTAATTTCCAATAAATTTAGCATTTTTTTTTTCTTTAAATAGAATGAAAATAAATGTGGTATAGGTATGTTCTATCGCTGATGAAATGATTAAATTGTTTTAACTTGTCACTCTGGCTCATCAATCTGTCATCCTGCTTCGATTTTTCATTAAATAAATCAGAAAAATAAGAATAATAAGAATAACAATAATAATATTTTTTATTAGAAATAAAAAATTTGTTATAAATTAGTTGGTTGACTAAAGGAGACAGAAAATTAAAATAAACTTAGAGATGATTGTGGATTTTTATCCTCATTATTCCAATATAGCTGGAGGTGGGTATGTCGAAATGTTATGATTTTGGAAAGTTGATGCATACAATGCCTCGCGAATATTTTAAAAAATTAATATCTTTTAGTCTTTAATGCAGCCAACTCTGCCTATTATAAATGTATATGCTTTTTTCCCTTCCTTTCGATTTTTCAATAGCCTCATAGAGTGATATGAGAATAATATGTTACCTTCTACATGCAGAACCATATGCAGATTTATGTACTAGTATTACATTATCACAACTTATTTATTTATATTAGGAAATAATAAAAATGAAAAACCTATCTGAAAATTCGTTGTGCTTGAAAAGTTGATTCCGAAGAAAGGCGTATGGTATAATTACTCATCGTTGCAGAATAAAACATAATCAAACCTTGAAAGTGAGAGTATCTATCTCCTTTGGCTGATTCTATAGGATACGAATAGTGTTCAATAATAAACAATATTAAAAAGGTATAATTTAATATCAGCCCTTATATTTATATTTGCAATGAGATTATAACACCAATA
>JAHDVE020010665.1:0-38449 GCA_022606495.2 Halesus radiatus
ATCCACAACGGTTAAATCTTTAAAATTAAGATTTTAATTTCGACTTAAAGGAATTCGTTTATTAATACCTGATATGAAAGAGATATCTGATAACCGTCAATTCATTAACGACGCTGGTAGCTTGATTTTACACGTGTTTTATTTTACACAACCCCCGACGGAATTTAGATATTTAAAAATGGCCGCCGTTGCAAGAAGCGTTGCAGAAAGCACACAGTTTTTTTTTTTTTATAAAAGCGAATTTACACGTGTTTTTGAAAAAACTTTCCAGAACGGAATTTCAATATTCAAAAATGGCTACGTTTGCAAGAAACGTTGCTAAAAATGGTTGAACGATTGTGTAGATTTATATCGATGCGATTTTTGACACGTATCGTCGAAAACTTTTTCAATATTCAAAAATGGCTACGTTTGCAAGAAACGTTGCTAAAAATGGTTGAACGATTGTGTAGATTTATATCGATGCGATTTTTGACACGTGTCGTCGAACGGAATTTCAATATTCAAAAATGGCGGCGTTTGAGAGAGAAAAAGAAATCACTTTCTAAAAACACGCGGTTATTTCCAGAGTTACCTAGACACTTCACTGGGAGAAAATCACACAAAAATATATATACAGGGTAATTTGAATATTTATGTTATAAATAAGCGGTCATTTAAAGAATCTAACCCCACGTTATGGAAGCCACTGTCACAGTTCCGAATTTCTCGGGCCACAGTCACAGGCCACAGTCACAGGCCACAGAACCTCGGGCCACAGTCACAGGCCACAGTCACAGGCCACAGAACCTCGTTCCGTTACGTATGCACATTTGTATTGGCAATCTTAGTAAAGTTCACCAATAGATCTAATATATAAAATATCCCCAAACTAGCTCTTCTCAGGGTAGAGGGATGTATACGAGAAGTAATACACCCGTCTTTTAGTCGTGTTGTCAGTTCGTTGATGGGCGATTCTCGAAATTACCGCTTAGTTATCATTAATAAAAACAAATACATATAAATAGATAGATAGATAGATAAATAGATACATATAAACAGGAATAGGGAATTCAAAATAAAAACAACTCTCTTTTGCTATATAAAATACCTGGTAGGCAGGCGTATATATTTATAGCGGAATTTAAAGGCTCTAGGAAAAGCTTTAACCTTTCTGTGAACGACTGCAGGTTATTAAAAAATAGACAGAATTTGAATGAGTTTAAATGATTTCAGTTTTATCTAAAAGCAAAAGGCAAATGAATAACTAAGTAAATTGGAACGGAACCCTTGATGGAAGCAGGTAGGCAGCGGACAGCTCGAAGCAGTGCACAGGTCGGATCTCTCCACAAGAATGGTCTCCCTGTCTTCTCCCCCCCTCCCTTGTGGTCGCTTTCCCCCTCCCCGCCCTTACCAAATGGGGCGGAGAAATACTTATCATAGACAACTAATGTTTATTTATGGTTAATTCTGCATCGCAGTTTGTCAACCTTAGTTGTTAGGGAGTCGCTTCATAACAAAGCTCAAAGCGACCATGTGAAACTTAAGTCAAAGTCAGGAATAAAACACTTAATAATTTGTACAAGCAGTAATTACCAACTCCCATGAAAAAATCACAAGTAGTTGCAGCCTCTTGGAAACTGTCTAACTGTAATTTTTTAGGATTTTTCCAGGCTCATTAATTAGAGGCCCCTTACTCCAGAGTGTAGAGTTTACCGGAAATCTGCTGATAACTGGAACTCGGAAGAGAAACGAATAACGTTTTTTTATGAGATTTACTTTTAACAACCGTTTGATATTAAATGGTTCAAGAGCTTATACACATGCAAGTAGAGTAGGTGGTGGTATTATGGCCTACTAGTGTGTTATTTCGACAAAAAAACTGTTCATTCAAAAGAGTCTAAAATATCATTTTTAAATGATATAAATTATTAAGTTTTTGACTGCTAAAGGAAAGTCTTAATTAAAGGCTCGTTGACGAAACTACAACAAAAATAAATTAATATGTGTTTTTTTCATTTGGTTTTAAAAGTGATTGTAATACGGATCCCTTCTAAGATCAAAATAAATCATTTTTTCATAAAAAGGAATACAAATGTATTAGATGAAAATGGTCGTAATAATTTTAAGCAGTAGGTAGAAAAGAGTGTTAAATTTTTGGAAAAGAAATTACTTCCAAAAATATTTAGTTTTTTACAAGGTCCACTCATGGTGCGCATGATTGACATACCGAGAAGTTTATCCAAACTTCACCCCCTTGGTTCATAGAAAACAGTTGATGTCAGAACATGCATGTGATATTTTTAGCATTATCCGCATCTTTAATACGAGTTGAGTTATCGAAACATCAGAATCAGAACTCTGTAGCTCAGAGATGTCAGATATTTCAGAAGTCATCGCATAATCGTATCGTCGCTTTGTTCTTCGGCTAGATCCTTGGCCCCCTGTGCGACCACCATTAA
Organism: Halesus radiatus; assembly: GCA_022606495.2. NCBI lineage: Eukaryota > Metazoa > Arthropoda > Insecta > Trichoptera > Limnephilidae > Halesus > Halesus radiatus. The sequence continues at coordinate 2,442 of JAHDVE020010665.1, forward strand.
AACCGCGACCTCAAAGAATCCTGCCATGACTGGGGCTAGTTTTTGGCGCTGCAGTTTTTTTTTTTAAATCAATTTTCTTAAGCTTCCAAATCTTGGTATTTCTGTTTAAAAAAAAATCGAATGCTCTGCTGCAATGCGCCGCATAGGAAAAAGTAATACATGTAAGAAATCCTAGATGAAATTTTATTTAATCATCGGGAGAGGCATGATACTCCTTTTTCCTCTACCTAAGATGAGCGCTCTTGAGGTGATATTTTACTAAAGTATCACAACAATATATAGCTAAATATTCTCCACATTCATTTTACGAAATAGAAACAATATATTTGTTAAGGATAATGATTTAAGAAAAAAAATAACTTTTTTAATATGTTGTCAACCGTCTGGAGCCAGTGAGACTATGGCATCCCCAATTGGGGAATGTTGTGAGGCTGAAGATATTGGGGAGGGTAAGGAGAAGGGGGAGAGGAAACTGGGGAAAATACCTGGCTATTCAGATCTGGTCACCAAACACGGCTAAAAGCCATTTCAAACCACGTTTCAATTCTGAATGGTGATCTTTCACCGAGGCGATACTGAGAGTATCTTCCACTCTCGAATGTCAATACACACCTAATCAATAAATGTCACACCTAATCAATAAATGTCACACCTAATCAATAAATGTCACACCTAATCAATAAATGTCACACCTAATCAATAAATATCACACCTAATCAATAAATGTCACACCTAATCAATGAGTGAGTAGGTACTGACTAACTTCTTGCATTTATTAATTGCTAGCTGATATGTACCCGGTCTTGCTCGGGATTATTTTTTTATTTTTGTTCAAAGTATTACTATTTTTAGACAAAGAAACAAACTAACATTCATTTGAAAATTTTATTTCATTCCAACGATTTATTTTTCAAAATATATCTAAATAATAAAGTTCTTAATTAAGGTACCTGCTGTGTTTTCCATTTTGAAAATATTCTACCCAAAACAAACCTTCTCCTTTTGAATATGTAATCTATGGCTAACCAGAGTGGAATATCTACGGGCTGACCTCAATATGACACGGCGGGTTGAATGTTTTTCATACTAATTTTGAAACGTTATAGCAACAGTTTTTCATGTTGGATTTCAATCAAACTACACTCTCAATCTTTTTGGCACTAATAAGAACGAACTGAGCGATTTTCAGCGAAACCGGTCTAATAATTTTCGAGTAAATTGAAGACACGCAAACAAACGTTACTTTTTATATGTGGATATTTTTCAAGTTGATGCGAAGGTTATCGCATTTGACGAGCATCGTATCGGCGATTCGCGCCATTTTAAAATTTTGACATTGGAACTAGCCTGTTTTGGCGTTTGAAAACTATTTGATTACAAGAGCTTTCATAGTTCCCTATTCCGTTGCCTTATTCGCATGAAAACGTATATATTTTCTGCTACATCTTGTGTGGTTGCTAAACATCGAATACCAAAATACAACAAATTTCTTCAATAAGCGCTGTCATAGACTAAAGCAAATTTGAAGACTAGGGATAATTCTTTGTAATAGTATACTGCTACATCTCCCAGGTAGCGTTCAGTATTCTTGTGGGCGGGTTGGTAGGTTGGTACTGCTTAAACTAGTATAATAGCCGCCGCTGCCAACATAACCAGCGAACCGCCAAACAGGAACTATTCCAATAACCCCCTCCCCTACATCCTACTTCCTACTCCTTTACATCCTCTTCCCTCTCACCCGCAAACTCCTCCAAATTGCTCACACTGCAGAAGTTCTGCCGCGTTAACAAGATCCAGGAATTGACGGAATGTGTGTATTAGATAAGTGATATTATGACACATAGTAAAAAAAGGTTCCAATAAACTGGTAGATGCTCCCAGTATCGCCCTGGTGAAAGACCACCAGAAGAAAAATACATTATAAATAATAAATAAAAAAACACGTACATATATTAAAGGTTACATCGAGGGCTTAGTGACTTAGAAAAGTCATTCGATGTATGAAGGATCGGGTGATCTGACATTGAAATTTTCAAATTGATATTCAATAACGAAATATTTTGGTCGAATCAAAATATTTTTTATGGTGATTAGCGTTTTTAAATGTTTGTGATTTAAATATGTGTCATGTTTACGTGAAATAGCGAGTATACTAATATTTAAAGCATGATGCTAATTCTTTCATAAAACTAAATCGTACTACATCATAATCACGTTAGATCTCGTGAAATTCGTACATTTTTCACAAAATTATAATCAGCATCCATTACCTCCCTAATACGTCAAAGTGGGTAGAGCACACTGTTGCAAGATGGGGTGATTTTTCCCTGGCAGTCGGGCGCTGGGAGGAAAATCACATTTCAAGCAATTTCTCCACTAGCTCCGGGCTCAAAGTCATTAAGGGTGTATATATCAGAGCGGAGGAGGGGCGGTGACCTCACCTGCTAAAGGTTAAACAGTAAACTGTGAGGAAAGCGTGCTTCTGGAAACGTCTTAGCTTTATACCTGGGAATAACACCAAATCTGATATATACGCATAGAAATGACACGGCGTTCAATATAACTTTGTTTTATGTGAAACCGCGTAAGAGTTCGAACAGGCCGAAGCCAGTGGAACCAAATAGGGTAAACTATGACAATATCTCCAGTTCCTGACATTTCCCCGTGCGTTGAGATGGCAACATGCTACACCTCTAGTGACCGACGTAATTATTCAATTCTTATATTCTTATTTATGTATGCTTTAAATTGATATAAATATTTAATGAATTTGATTATGACATATTAAATATGAAGAAGTCTAAAAAAAAAAAATTTTATTTATCACAATTTAATTTACAAGTATTTTAATCTATTTCTAATCCACCAGACCGAGTATAACTGGTAAAAGACGAGGCTTAAAACTGTAAGTACAAACCCAATTGCCTCTTTAATATAAAATTTTTCATTTATGAGTATTATACGATACGCGTACGACCCCCACAAGAAAAAGAGTGTAAATATTTAGGTACCGGCACACAGGGACGCATGACTATTGTGATTTGCGAATCCCCTTTAGAAAGGCGTTTGGTAGTTTCCCAATATAGATGTTGTCGCTCCGAACGTGCTTGACTTATGGCACCAGCCAGTATGGTCGGTCGCTGAGGTAGCGGTTGGTGACGTCAGCGGTTGCTGTGTATGGAAGACTGTTCGTAAATACGGAAAAAAAAATTATTATGTTTTTTTACACCGATGAAATATAATGCACTTCTAAAATATCTATGTTTTATCTTAAAACAAAGCTACTGTACTCCATTTACAATATCATCCCACAAGTGTTCGCTTTCTATGAAAATATGATAATAATATCTCATTTTCCATCGATGGACTGAAAGCAACCAACAATATATATTTTAAAACGTGCAAAATTCCCCCCTTCATTAAAGTGTCACCCGTTTAGAGTTCACCATGAAAGATGCAACTGGTTAAAGTGGTCCTTTTGTCTAATTGGCCTGTCTCTTGACTTGGATGCTGAGAAGGCTAGTAGACGCCAGAGCAGGGAAGGCCTGATATATTGCTTTAAATTTGTCTCCTAGCCACCATCGAGAGACTTTGTCATTTCCACCGGGTATTTAACATGTCATTTAAGTTTAAAAAAATGAACATTGTGATGTGATTGTTATAAGATTCTAATGTCCATTAGTATTAAAAAGAACGGCTGCGCGACATGTTTCATACGAAACTTAATTTTGAATTTGAGGCCATAATACTAACCTACACCCAATGATAATATTTTCATCAAAAGGTATAGCAAATATCAAGTACGAATTAAAAAAATTTTTGAACTTATAAAATAAATGCCATTAAAGAAATCAAATTTTCGCAATTTCAGAGAAAAATTTAGCAAATTATTTGTTGGTGATTTATAAAACATAAGTTTTACACCGTCTGCTATGAAAACACAACGAAATATGAAATAAATAAAAATATGTTTTAATAGGCATTATAATGGACTTTAATTTAGATTTAAAACGACAAATTTACTTTGGAACACAATTTTTCAGTACATAATTTAAAATATCGACCTGAAAAACAGTAATTTAAAAGATGTTTTGTTTCATTAATTTCATTTCACGTAATCATATTTAAAAAGCAAATATGACAATTTAAAAAAAAAACATGAATTGCAAATTGTTTTTTTTTTTTTTTTATTTAATGTAAATTAAATTTAATAATGTTATTAAGTTTTGCGAGTATTTTTATATTATATTGTGACAGACGGGAAGTGCTTTCTTAACTAGATTCTAAGAACATATATGATGTCATAAAAATAAAAGCACTTCTTCAAATTTCGCAGAACATCTCTTAGTGAATAATCATGTCCCGCTTGACATCAACGAGCCTAAACCCTTACAAATAGAAATAAAGGGTTTTAGATTAAATTTATTTGAACCATTAGAAATTAATAAACGAACAAATGATCCTAATATAACATTAATTAATAAAGTATGTTCAAATTATCAAAACACATTTAAATAAAACAATTTAGAAAACATTGTCATTTAAATACGGGAAAACACAATATAAATGTAAAAAGCACACAGAAAAGAAAATTTGAATTATTTTCTAACTTAATCGGATTTACAGATAATAAATCATTTTTTTTAAAAACACTTTCCAAATAAAAATGGCGGGAGGGTTAAATATAATCATATGAATAAGTCGTCAAAATGTGGATTTACCGGAGTTTGAAAATTCCCTTGAACGCCGAAACAGCTGTCACAATAATAAAAACTAAAAATACTTGCAGGACTTGATAAAACATTGTTAAATTGGATTTACATAATTTAAAAAAAATAAATTAAATAGAGTTCTACGATTTAAACACAAAAAAAACAATTAATACCGCAAATTATTGTCAAAGTTTACTAAAAAAAACAGGAAAAATTGATTACTTCATTTCATAATTTCATAATTTAAAACGAAAATTATAAAAAGACAGCTAGTCCTCACTAAATATTGACTATACCTTTAAGTTAAAAATATGATCATTCAGTTTGGGTGGGTATTTTGCCTTAGATCGTAAATTAAGTTTTGTATGAAACAATGCGCGCAGCCGTTCCTTTTAAGACGTTTGACTTTATGGGTAGATACTTGTTACGTGTTCTTGAAACATCCTTTCGGAGGGTAGGTAGTATGAATCATATTTTTTACTATTTTTATTGCAGAAATAAAGCAGCACAATAGTTATAGTGAGAAACAATTTCCTGGATCGGGACAAGGTTTACATTAATTTAGGTTTAAAAATCTAATACCAAAATTTAAACCTGGTCCCAATCCAGATTCCCGCTATACGTTAAGCATTCGAGACAAATTAGAGAAAGACCAGTTGTATTTACTATCTATTATTATTAATATACGTCAATGTTGTCTCCCTCTTACACGTAATACTTTTATATTGTTGTCTCCCTCTAATTTCACTCTATTGTATTCTGTAACTGTATATAACCGATAACTCTGTATTATTCTTTAGTTATTGTATTTACTCTGACGAAGCTTGAGCCAAACGAAACCGGTTGGCGAAAAATAAAATATATTTTTGGTTTATAACAAAGTGTTTTTTATTTTTTATTTAATATTATGGCAAACCACAAAGCGATTGCTTCTTATGAAAATATCTTATTTATATATTGAGTATTTATCGTATGGCATGTGTATTGTATAAGTGTACGCGTATGTGTGAGAGTGTCTGTAGGTGTAAGAAGTAGTGATTTACATTTAGAAGTAATGACATATGTATGTTTAATGAGCAGTTTGTCATGTCGTGAACCCGACAAATTGTCAATGTTATAATCGCTCAGGTATATTTAATAATCTTTTATTGAACGAATGACGAGCACAATTAATTGGCGAATTTGTAACTGCATTTGTTTTTTTAACTATGCGTTTATAATAGTACTGTATGGCGGCTCAAAGGTATGTGGAAATTAGTTATGGACAGATGCTCGACACAGTCGATATTATTATTTAGGATTCTATCTAGAAAGGTTAAATCAGCTACTGTTCGCCTATGTCGCAAATATTGAAAGGTGCATTGAAAGTTATTGTGGGTGTAAGTCTATCACGCATCTGCTCTGATAATGAGTTGTCTTAAATGCTTCAAGAAAGAGGAAGAAGCGTATCGTCTTCCTGAAGTGAATATTATGTATAAAATAAAACAAATACTTTGTTATGAACCTCTAATTTATTTTTTAAATTAACACCAACCGGTATCGCTCATCTCAAGCTTCGTCGGGGTAAAATTTGAATTTAAACAAAAATACATACAGCGAGCATATATATATATACTTGGGATATTTAAAAGGAGGGAGACAAAATATAACGAAATAGAACGAAATAGAACGAAACAGTTGAACAATGGGACAGCGATATGTTTACAGGTAATAAAATGGAATCAAACATTAAAAAAAGGAGACCGAACGTCAAAGGAGTGATTAAAGAAAAATGGAATTTTTAGGAATTATTGGGAAATATATCTAATATGTGTCTGTTGGAGAAATTATGTTGATTATTAAGAATTGTTAATTGATAGTAATATAATTAATTAATTAAGATTATTAGATTTGCTTGATTTGATTTATTACCAAAATCCGTAACTTTTTATCTTGTAGTTAGTTATTCGACTAGACTACTGCAGTATTCTATTGGATCGTCTGTTCATGAGGCATCATTGAAACGGAAACCAAATGTTGGTAGTACGAAGTAGTGCATCACGCCAATATAGAAAACGTACAAAACTTTTAATGTGAATTTATTTGCACGGCGGTAAATAGCTGACCGTTTAATTGTAGAACCTGTAAAAGTGCACACTGAAAGAAGATGAGTTTACACCACAGTGTAGTGGCACAATATATTACACCATTAGTACAAGAACAATATTTACACTGCTTGAACACAGAGTAGGTACTCACGAACCGTGCACTCACCCCTAAGACTAGCAGGAAAACAATATTAGATACGTTAAAAAAATCAGACAATGGTTTTATAACGGTTCCAAAGGGGTAAATTAAAAAAAATGTTTTTTTTTTTTCTGTTCATGTTTAATGTGTAGAACGCCATTTTAATGTTAAGTTTTTAAATTTAATAATGACTAATCAATGAATTAAAAACCACTTTGTATTCACCACTATATTAATACATACATATCAACATGTTTCGAAAGCGATGCTTTCCTCATCATGAATTTATAGAATACATCATGTATTAACATACTGTATTTTTTTTATTATAAACAAATTTATTTATTTTACATGTATTCTGTATATTCCTTATGAGGAAAGCATCGCTTTCGAAACATGTTGATATGTATATACTAATAAAGTGGTGAATGCAAAGTAATTTTTAATTCATGCAATAATAATGACGCCACAAAGTGAATACCAATCATTTGAAGAAATTATTAATAATAATTACTATTATTCAATTAAACGGTTTATTCATAAATAAGTTCTGCTATATAATTATTATTATGCGTGACAGCTGTTTCGCCTTCCGACGGCATTATCGAACTATGGTGACGCCAAATACAGACGATCTATTTATGTTATTTATATGTAGGTGCTTATAATGAAACTCATAAAATGTTTTCATTTTTATTACCTACTAATGCCCTTATTCATTTATGAGAAAATAGACTGCTTTTTAATATTATTACACAGTAAAGTTTCCCTGCTTAAGGGTCATAATGTTATATTGTTTAAATTTGACTAAAGGTTATTACGATGGTTATAATGTAGGTTTTTTTCCGATCAGTTAATTTAGAATCCTTAGAAATAAACAAAGCCATTAAAAATTATAGCAGTATTCTTCATAATCAACTTAACTTGTCTTACAGTCCCATATTAGATATATTTCATGCCCTTGAGGTGATTTTTCACAAAAACGGCGCTATATAAATCGTCCAAGTATTATTATTATTATTAACTCAAATTTTCCGCTTCTTCTTAATGCCCCCCCCCCTCTTATTATAACAATGGTGACGCCAAATACATTTTGTATAACTCACCTTTATAATATGTGCTCACTCCAGGTTTTTTTTGTTTAGTTTTAAATATTATCCAGACGAAGCTTGGGATAAGCGAAACCGGTTGGTGATGATTAATTAATAAATTAGTTTTTTAAAACAAAGTGCTTGTTTTATTTTAGAATTAACGATATATTTTTTTTAAATATAAAAAACTTTATATTATAATAAATTAATAGATCATCATGTTTGCTTTCTGAACGCCCTGTGTTCACGATGCATCGGACGGTAGAAACTTCAATGTTGCTATAGCGATGCATTCGATTGTGCCCTGACTTATCGCAGACATTATCTATACGCGATACTTAGCTATCTGCAAAGAAGAGGAGCAATCGATACCCCACCAGTTTCCGTGATGTGTATTTACATGTGAAAAGTACTGTAGGGTGTTAATGACCTCAAATTATGTTCAGTAACTGAAGGGTGTGCATCTGATTTATGTCAGGAACGTATTGTTCTAGGATTTATTATAATACTCGTACATTGAGAGCGAAGGTAAAATGAATTTGGCTTTTATGATTGAGATGCCGTCAAAAATAATGCATATATCATGCTTTATTGAAACTTTAAAGAAAAGAAATGGTTATTCAATTACATTTTATAAACCCCTCGAGTTCTTTTTGTTCCCGATTGGGATCAAGTAACTAGATAGCAGTAGAGTATTTTTTTTCTTCTTGCTCCCTTTGGGTATCACAAAGGGGACAATAAAAGATTCCTTTGGGTAACCCAAAGGGAACAAAAATACTCTACTGCAATGTAGTTACCTGTTCCCATCGAGAACAAAAAGGACTCGAGGGGTTAAGAACGTCAATAATAAAAGCATGTTGAAAATCAAAATACGTTGATAAAATCCAATTACTTGTATCTAAGTGTTTCAATTACTTGTGTATATACTAAGTGTCACAAAAGTCCCAGAGCCAGTGGGACTATGCCCTCCCCATTTGAGGTTTATTGTATGGTTGAAGGAAGTGGGGAGGTACATTACTATTCAGATGTGTTAACCAAACTCGGTTTAAGCCATTTCCGCAACGTTTCGATTCTGAATGGTAGTCTTCCGCAAGAGCAATACTGGGAGTATATATCACTTTGGAATAATGTTTTGTTCAGTGATTTTATCACGGGTATTCCGAAAAATGATCATGGTTAAGATATTTCTAATATTTATTTTGTTCATAATTTTTTCAATGATCCGTGTCGTATTTTGAACATTTCATTCGAACAAACAGATCAAAACATTGAAATTTTATTTTATTTAATTATTTTATTTACCGACTAATGTCCAATTACACAGAATACATAACACGAAATGAAATAAACGAGAGCTACAGAAAAATAAACAGCACATACATAATACAAAATTGAAGCAATGATAAAGTTTTAGTAAGATCCATGATTTTAGACATTCTAAATGATAATCTAATCGAGTTCTAATTTCATAAAGCCCAACAAAAATTGTTCAGGCTGGTACCAAAAATTTAAAGGGCCTGACTTGAGTTAACAAGTCTCGATATTCTGTACAGTGGAGAATGGTACCCATAATTAGTAGAGTGTTTGTTGAGGAAAAACAATTCATTGTTTCTTAGTTTCATTGTTTCTTAGTTTCATTTTTTCTTAGTCTATGACTGGAAATATTGAAATGAATGAGTTGCAATAATGGAGGTGAGTCAATAATATAATTAATTATTTTTAAAATGCAACAAACTCTTTCCTACGCTTTTCTAATGTAGAAATATTTATGGTTTATTCAATTTCATCAAAGGAGTAATCGCCCCTTTCATAATGATGAATATAAGTCTAATGTGTTTGAAAGAGAGAGTACGAAAAAAGTTTCCAATATGGTTGTGAATGATGAATACTTGGAGCAGGTCGATGAGTTTGTATTTTTGGGAGGTATGTTTACGAGAGATGAAAACATTGATAGGGATATTGAAAGAAGAGTGAATGCAGGAAGGACTGAAAACGGTTGGCGCTAACAAAAAGTTGTCCAAAGAAGCGAAGCTAGCAGCCCACAATGGAGTGCTGATACCAACCCTGATATATGGCAGTGAGGCATGGAATTGGAATAGGGAGGATGAAAGTAAACTGAATTCCGTAGAAATGAGATCTCTGAGGCCAATGTGTGGTAAAAATATGTATGATCGTGTGAAAAATATTGAGATTCGTGAAGAATGCAAGGCTGATGTAAGCGTAATGCGTAAGATTAAGAAAGGGACGCTTAGATGGTTTGGGCATGCAGAGCGAATAAACGAAGAAAGGAGTATAAGAATAATATATGACGGAAATGTGAATGGAAAAAGAAGCCGGGGACACCCGAGGAAGACATGGGACGATCAAGTGAATCAAATACTTGAGTCGAGCTATGTCCGAAGTAGGAATAATAAAAGAGAATGTATGAGACCATTTATGAATGTGAATAAAGCAAGAAGTGTATGCCAAAATCGAGTTGTTTGGCGGTCAATTCTTTCTGCCTACCCCTGCGGGGAAATGGCGTTATAGTTAGTTAGTTAGCCTCTTTCTTGCCCTAATCCCCATGAAGTTCCAAATAAGAAGCGATATTGTACAGATTCAATATGATGAATTTGAACAGCACAGAAAGGAGAAAACATAAAATATTTTAAAAATAACAATTTTAGATTTCTTGATGCAACCATTCAGCTGAAATTAGTGTCTCGATTCATCATCACTGTTGTTGAATGCCTCCAAACATTGTTCAATTTGAAACTTCTATTGAAGAGTTGAAATAATTATTTCCTGAGAACTCGTTAAAATCTCGCGAAATTCTGATTATTGTCGGAACAAAGGATTCTCTTCCATTTCTATACTCCACTAAGCAGTTAGCAGTTCGCGCACATTTCGCAATTAACAGTCTAAGCTAAACGACTGGCTGGGCGCACTACAAATTGCTATTCCATGGTGCAGCAACTCCGTCTAAGAACTAATTATCACACGGAAAGCTGGCTGGGTTGGTCACCTGTCAGGTGAGACCGCCGATCGAAGGTGTTATGTTAATATTTCTGCCGACGCCTTTGTGCGGTCGGTGGTGCCATACTGAAAGGATTACATTTTGCTTTGATGTGTCGTTAAACACATTTGGGCATCAAATGGAAAGTTGTGCTAAAGGAATACTTAGGATATAGAGACCGTGTTCCAAGTCAAATGTTCCAATAAATATTATCGGTCATCGTATTTCTCACAAGGATAGTCCAATAGAGTACAATAATCAATAGTGACAAAACCTTTATACAAATCACAAGTTCCCCAAAGGTAGAATTTGGAAGTCCCAAAATACCTAGAAAAAACCCTTGACCCTTTGATAGATTCCCTTATCTTTAGAGCACAAGCGTCAGGTGGGAACGTTGCCCTCGTTCTGCCGGTATTTCAATGGAACGTGCTCTGAAGAACTAGCGTCATTGATCCTTTCGGCTGAACATTTGTACATGGTTGATATTTGTCACATGAGAACGGGTCGTTTTTTCGACGCCTTCTTGAATTCAACTGTGACTGGCTGTTGAACGATTTGTTGGCCTCTGTGTTTTCTTCCTCCTGCAATATTGGTATCTTCAATATACCATTCAGAAAGAGAAGAAAAAAGAACGTAAATTAAATTATATCTAATAGCACCACTTGACTTGATAGAAAATGACCTATTTGCTTTTTAAAATGTGCGAGGCTGTTCATAAAGATGTCTATATCGTTACATTCATTGTACAATCTACACATCCGAAACATTGGATTGAAATGGCAATATTAATAAAATAATTCAAAATTTTTAAAATTATCAAACGTTGACCGGTCCGCGGTGACAATAAGGTTGGGGACCACTGTTTTAGAGGATAGGAAGGAGTGAACCTGGATCTTGAAGAGACCCATGTTGTAGGAGGGAGGAAACACAGAGGGCGGCAGATCATTTCCCAGTCGAGCTGTTGAACACAAGAAGGAGTCATAGAAGCGACCCGTTCTCATGTGTATTATCTGGCAGGTGTATTAAGGTGCAGGATCCTGGAATGTTTGAGTATATCTTTAAATTAAATTAAATATGTGTATTGATAGATTCATTAAAAATATCATAATTTGTGAAATTATGAGCCAGCATCCTTGGAAAAAATTCAATCTTAATCTGTCCAAAAACAAGGACTTTGACTAGGCCACTTTTCATTGTATGCTCAAGCAGGTTGAATATTTTTTCAACACACGAAAGTTAAAATAAATTGTACACATTTTTTTCAATTTCTTATTTAAGCCCAATCGTAAAATCACAGTTCTACCCAAAAATTGCCCTAATTGTCTATAGTAGTTATTTATTGGTTCACGTTTAATTTGTAGAACTCCATGTTTATTTAAATAATAATATATTAAATAACGTGATATGATTTTTTTTTGTACGGCTTTCACCAGTTAAGGGCGATCTTGGCCATGTTTAATCAGTTCAATTTCAATATTACAGTTTGTTCATAAAATTAGTTACTTTTAAACAGGATATAATATTTGGGAAAATAAAACTGAAGCAAATAAGTTACAGTGTAAATTTATGTGTTTTTAATCCCCAATGACTTAAATTTTAATGCCATCTTTATAATTATGCTTTGCTAATAAATTATTAATTTGGCGGGAGTTGAGACTTAGAAGGCAGGGAATACAGGTAGGGAGTTCAATTTTAAGTTTTACCAATTCATAAAGTTTGCAAACTCAAAGAAATGATGGTCTAGAGTATCCTCTGACCCACAGTCACAGTAAGGCGAGCTGAGGATATGGATTCTGGAGAGATGACAAAGACAAGAAGTGTGACATTAATAATGTGATAAAAAATTGAATGTAATATGTATTATTTTATAATATTTAGAAAGATATTTTATTAATATTTTTTTAAATATTATTAAAATTATTATTATATAATTTTATTATTTTAATTCTATAAATAGATCGTCTGTAAGTGGCTTCTCCGCAGTTTGATAGTTCTTTTGACAGGCGAAAGAGCTGTCATTTGTAATAATAATTAGCCAGCAGAACTTTTCTATAATATACCTTTTTTAAAAATTGAATAATAATAGTTGTTAATTTTTAAAAACTTAAAACAAAAATATGTATTTATAGTATTGCGTTTTTTATCAAATCTGAAAAAAAAAATCTTCTCACAAGATTTTACCATTTTATGATCTTAGATTTGTATAATACCGACATTTTCCTAAGTTCCATGACGAAATGACACAGCTTACTGATAATATATTGACGTGGATTATTAAAATTAAAATAAAAAAAGTATTACAGTACATCCCTATTCGAGAGGTTTTACTTAGTTGGGAATACATTCTTTCTGCTTTTGCCATGTCAAAGTGATTCATTCCTGTGTAGGTGTTTTTTTTTACATTTTTAAGTGTCCCAACGGTCTGGAGACAGCGGGACTAGGACATTGCGAATATTGAAATGTTATGAGGATAAAGGAAGGAAGAAGAGACGGGAAGGAGATAGGGAACGGAAAAGTAGGAGATTGTCCTAACTCACTACAGATCTGGTCACCACACGATGTTCGTTTATACAGGGTTATTCAAAATGATGAATACATCATCTAAATATTAGCACAATTATATTTGTTGAATTATACGTTGTGTCAATGATCTACGTAGCAAGTATAAGAGGAGGTCCGGAATTTCAAATCCCACCGCTAGATCGCCCAACGACCGCTAGAGTGCTCCGGCCTCCAAGCAGTCGCGTCAGTTGTAAGTAAAATGGCTACTATGCAGCACAAGGTTTTCTGTGTTTGTGAATAGTGTAAAACTGAGCTGGCTACTGTAATGCAGCTGATATTTCGCCTCCTTTTTTAACATAGAACCTCCAACTAGAAAGAGTATTTGTCGTTATCAAAAATTTGAGCAAACTGGATATCTCCATAAAGGAAAAAAACCCGAGCCGACCGCAAGTATCAGAGGAGAACGTTGAGAAACGAAATTGATTACACCATTTTGAATAACCCTGTATTATTCGATTTTATAAAACTTTGCTAGTTGTATTTACTAATAAACTTGAAAGTTATCTTGCCTTCTGCTGAGGCACTGCCAAGATCTAAAAGGCAGACAAAAAACCTTAAAAAATGTCAACTAACAAATCAACTCTGAAAAATAAAACGCCCAGTTCTCTAAACTGGTAAAACGCTGTCGAGTACCCGGCTCGGCACTGTTTTATTTCAACAGCCCACTCCTTCAGGCCGAGTGGCAGTCACTGAGATGAGTCGCCACCCGCCTGACACCCGTCCCTGCGCACACCCCCCTCCCGCCGCCGCCCCACTGGGCAAAACACCCAATAAAGATAAGGACACTCCGCCTTCCCCGCCGCCCTCTCGTCCCAACTAAACAACTTTACTTTTGTTGCTTACGACCACCTTAATGCCGTGTTTGACTTTCGTATTAAATACTTTTATCTCTTTTTATTAATTTTTTTCTTGTTTATTTCACCTTTCTTGTAGAAACTTAACATTTTTAATAATATCTCTCTACTCGATGAATTTTCGTGAAAGACACACACGATCAGAAGTACTTTCAATATAATAAATGAATTTAAAATTATTTTGTATTCACCACTTTATTAATATACACATATCAACATGTTGGCAGCGATTCATCAGGAATATATAGAATACTAAAAAATAACAATGTCAAGTACGGACAAATGATAGACATAGAACACAATAACGTAAGAATAGACAATTTATAGTTAAGAATAAACAAAAATTGATTATAGTAGGTAAGTAATATTAGTTATTATTAAAATACTATTATTACTTTTATTTTAGTTATATAAGTTAAACACAATAACACATAAATATGTTTTTGTATTTGATTTTCATTTAGTATATAAGTAATACTAACGTGTTTATGGGTGGTTTAGATGGAAGTTAAATAAAATTTCTTATTTTATTTACCGCCAGTAGTAATAGCAGCACTACTGCACTCTGGCGGTAGAACAGTCACCTTACTGTTAACAAACGTTAATATTTTAGTGGTTTCGTTCATAATCAATTAAAGTTTGTTTTCTCAGTTCTTCCTCAATTAAATATTATAAAAATCATCTAGTAAATACTTATTACGACTGTCCAAAAATGGGAAAATACTCCTAGTTGGAGATTCAAAGCATTTTACAACCAAACTAGCGAATTCGTACCTGGGCTCGAGATTATTTTCTTTTTTTGGAATAAAGTTTTGACTTTATGTATTCTTGCTGGTCGTTTGGGTTCGATAATTGATTTGTCAGCGAAAGTAATGCCTAGTGGTGAATATTACTATCTCTGAACAAAGAAACATTCATATGTAAATTTTATTTCATTCCAAACATTTCTTTTTTGAAATATATCTAAATAATAAAGTTCTTAAGTAGATATCTATGTACTTGTGTTTTCCATTTTGAAAATAATCTACCCAAACAAATCTTCTTCTTTTGAATATGTAATCTGTGTCTAACCAGAGTTGTATATTTATGGACTAACCTCAATACAACATGGAGGGTTGAATGTTTTTCATACAAATTTTAAAACGTTATAGCAATAGTTTTACATATTGGATTTCATTCAAACTACTCTCCAAACCTTTTTGGTACTAATAAGATCAAACTGTGCTATTTCCTGCAAAACCGGGCTTGTAATTTTCAAGAAAATCAAGCACAAATAGACAAACATTCATTTTATTACATATGGAGATATATTATATTTATATATTGTATATCCCGTACAAAATAAATAAAAATATTTAAAAAAATAATAGAACTTAATGTAATCGTGTAAATAGATTGATTTTTTAAATGACGAATATCGAAGAATTTTCAAATACCTTGTTACGTAACGGAATTACTAATTACTTCTATCCCCTCGTCGACACACAGTATCTAGCCGTTTGTTAAAAAGTCGGCGAATTCGGTTGGATGGTTCCGCGTCCCGACACGAGAGCGATGGCTATTTTAGCCACATAAAGATTTCGGCTGCAGAACGCAGAGGTTGTGTCATCGACACGCGCTTCTGCGCTGGCTCGCCGTTTATAATGGTGTCTTGTTACCATAATTTAAAAGTCCTAACTACTGTTAACCATTTACTTGTGAGGTCCCTAAATAGTGGACCGGGTTTGTGCACTAATATGAAAACACCGTTCCTGCCTGAAGCTGTCTCGACCCCGACCGATGCCCCACTGTAAGCTGTACTTTTTTCCTCTTTTTGCTGTGCTGTAAATAACTAGGTAGTAAAGTAACTTGCCCGATTTTAATCGTACTAGAGAGAGAGAATTTTAGATTAATAGATAGGGTGTGTATTGCCAATCGTCAGTGGCTTAACTGTGATTGACCTCCCGTAAATAAAGCTTGGCTAGAAGACGAAAATCTTTTCTTTGGTAGTTGAATACCTTTTTCTCCTCTGAGCCGGTATGAGGCTGACGCCGACTCACGACTGCAGAAGAGAGATTACCTGTTCTAACTACTGAGCTACTCAGGTGAGCCCGGAGTCAGGCGCCCCTCGCCTGTCCTCTAGGTGAGCTTAACCTAACCTGTTCTTTTACACTGCCACCAAAGAGTGGGGCTCGTTCCTCCACTACCTTTTAAATCCATTAGCGTTATTCTCAACTTCTTAAGTAACCATCACGATGTTCCTCCACAGAGGTGGTCAGAGAGGACTGACCGCCAAATAAATCGGTCTTGGCATACACTTCTTGCTTTATTCACATTCATACATCGTCTCATGAATTATCTTCGTTTGTTCTGATTTCTGAAATGGCCCGAGTCAATTATTTGATTAACTTGATCGTGTCATGTCTTCCTCGAGTGTTCCCGGTATCTTCTTCTATTCACATTTGTGTCATATATTCTCCTTATACTTATTTCTTCATTCATTATATTAGAATTTAAAATAAGAAAGTTCGTCTTATTCTATAACAGTATTGGATTCTTTCAACTGTTGAAAATATAGCCTGAAAAGTTTTATAATTGTTGATTTTTTTCATATTCATACATGTAATAATAAAACTGATTATACAAATATGTATATATATATATATATATATATATATATATATCCGTTCATTTATTCTTAGAAATCTATCATTTGATATACCTATGTATCGAACGTGTCTATAGAGTAGATCAATTTAAACCGATAAACTTATTCCTTTATAACCAAATATAAACCATTGCACAACACATGCAATACCTAGCCGAGAGCTGGTATTGCACCATAAATTCAACACCGTGCTGAGATTGCACCATAAATGCAAACTATTCAATTGCAGTACACATGCAATACCAGAACATAATATTGGGCCGCGCGTACTATAAATAGCGCACGCAAGATAGTATGTACCCTCCTTTCAACTCAATCACAAAACGAAGAACACCCCCACCCGACACTTTTTCTAACTACTTCACTTTGAACTTGACTTACATCTTTAATTTCATTCTACTCGGACCCCGCTCTGCTCCTTTGGATACCTTGACATACAACCTAATTATAGTTTTGAAGCTATTCGAAATCATTTTCTCGAAAAACTTGCTTGTGAATATAGGAGCCTGTGCGGCTCCACGTCCAGGGTAGTGTTAAAAAAACGACGTCCATACTTAAAGGATAAGGATATGTCGACCAATATTCAAAAATATTTAAAAAATATTCTTAAATGGAAAACGAAATGTGACGTTCATGCAATTTTGATTTTTATTCCCAATCGACTAGCACTTACTACGATTTATTTTACCGCCCATCCCTCACTGGCACTTGCCATTTAATACATAAAGCACCGCAATCTCATAAGTAATAAATTTGCTATCAGCGGAATGTTAGTCACCAAAACTGAATAAAGGATTTTATCGATTTATTTTTATTGTAATACTCGTACACAAGAAGCGAAGGACTTTTGGCACTTGGTGTCAAATTTATTTCTAATAAATCATTTCTCGGTGAATAGAAACAAAGGGCATTTATTGTAAAATTTAGTTTTTTTTTATGATGTTCTTATAATAATCGACAGATTAATAAAAAGACTACTTGAAAAAATGTTTTCATAATTTCGCCAGAGATGGAAATATTTCTAAGCAAACAGAAGTACATGTATACCAAAGGACTTCAATACAATTATGATAACTAACGTACAAAACCTAAACGATACTAGAGCAACTGGAGATCAACAAACGAACTAATGATCATAATGTAACGTTCATAAGTAAGACAAGAAAAGTTAGTTATTCACCACTTCTTTTATTTTCACAAAATCAAAACAATAAAATAATTCACAAATGTACCATACATTTAAATTCATTGATTTAATAGCACGAACATCATAATAAAAAAATTAAGAAAAATCTGCCATAATTAAAAGCAGGGAAACAAATATCAACTATAAGTTCCTCACAGACACGACAAATTTAATTATAACTCTTTTTTCTAAGTAATTCGGTGTTTTCCGAAAATATTAATAAATCGTTTCAAACACCATAAAAAATAAAAATAGTTGGGGGTAAAAAAAATCGTATAAGTGGTCTAATCATAGCTTGAGAAATGGCCTTGAACGTCTAAAATGGTATCACATTAATTAATTCTAAAAAACTTGCAGAACTTAATAAGAATATTATTTAATATCTTTCTTAAAAATCAAAAAAAAAACTATTCATAAACATCAAGCACATACACAATCATGGAATAACCAGAATTTACATTTTTACTGCTTTCTAGATTAAGTGTACGTAAACGAACGAACGTATAAGCAAAAACCCTAGACCTTGTATTTGGCTTTTTCTACAATATAGATATTAGATATTAATTGTTTTTGTGCTAAATTCATAGAAATCCATTTTCCTTTTTAATTTAATTAAAATCAAATTTAATAATCCTGTTGTTAAGTTCTGTAATTGTACAGAATAGAGCATTTTAACTGAACTAAATTGGTTTTGCCGATGATAAATCATTACTTTAAAAACCCGTCCAAATTAAAATGGGGGGAGTAAATAAAATCATATAAGTCGTAATAGAATTATTGTATTATTACAGAACTCAATAATAGAATTATTGTATTTGATTTACATTAAATGTAAAAAAAAAAAAACAGATATTAGAATTGTATTAATTTAATTTTGTGTAAAAGTCACGATTTCTCCTCTCACGTTTTAAATTTAGGTCCAGCCAACAACCGGCCCTTTGCTTGCGAACATTTGAAAGTTAAATTGAATGCTTTTGTACAGAAGTTTATAATTTCCTTGTTTAATTCTCAGAGTGTTTTTGTTTTATGTAAATAACTTACCTGTTTGAAGAGAAAAATAAAGCAATCTCGGGAAATTATGTTGATTGTTAACGTTTTAATTTTTCTACACTTTGACATCTTTCAATGAGACCCTTGTCGGAGGAAAGTTTGTGGCATGTCGTGAGTTACTTTTATAATGATGGCAAGTTGGTGGAACTTTACAAAATTATTCTTAAAATAATAACAAAATGTTTTGATTATTCCACCGTTTCCAACTGTTCGTAAATTGGATATGTTTAAAAGTTCTTTATAGATGTACTCTAAAATATAAACAGTTTTTTTTATTTTTATAACTTAAGATATTTCGAAAAAATAAGAGAGAAAGTCCCGATAAATTACTTTTTGTGGTTTGACTAACGAGTATTGTATTTTATAAGTTAATAGTTTATGGTACCCACTTAGGATGATCCGACAGTTGATCCCTCGATAGTTGGCCGACCAACAGTTAATCTACCGGACAATTGATCCCTCTGACAGTTGATCCCCACAACAGTTGATCCCTCCTACAATTGATCCCTTAAATGATTATTTCTGATGTACGTCCTCATTTTCAAATTAGTTATCCAGAGAGGATATGCGGCCGTATAACAAAAGTCGATATATAAGTACTCGTATGTCATATTTTGTTATTCGGCCGCATATCCTCACTGCATACTCCTTCGCTGACTCGACATCATTGTTAGTAAAAATAATTTATTTAGCGGATTTCCTCACAAGGCGCCTGCGTATGTAAGTCTATCGACTTTTGCTATACAGCCGCAAATCCTCTCTGAGTACTTCCTTTACAAATGAGGACGGTAAGCAGAAATAATTCTTTAGGGAACAATTGTCGGAGGGATTAACTGTCGGAAGGATCAACTGTCGGAGGGATCCACTGTTGGAGGGATCAACTGTCGGGGGGGGGGGCAACTGTCGGGGGGCCAACTGTCGAGGGATCAACTGTCATGGAACCCTACATAGATATCTAGATAAAATAAAGCATAAATAACTAAATAACTATCTAACTAAAAAGCACGCCGTTTCCCCGCAGGGGTAGGCAGAAGGGACGGACCGCCAAACAGGGATGTACACATTGTGACACATTTCTTCAGACTGATTCGCGGATGGTTCAAAAATTCGGCTGTCATGGAGAACATTCATTTCTATGTTCTCGATGGTTATCTCCGTCACCGACAGCATAGACTGTTTTATCTCCCGGCCTGCAGGACCAACTTGCCAATGGTCATACCGGTGGGGAGGGCAATCTTGCTGTTAAATAGAATCACTTCGGATATCGACATATTTAGCATCAATGAAGTTGAATTTAAACGTAAAGCTTTGTTGCTACTTGTATAATGCCAGTATGCCTTGTATACAATTTACTGAGATTATGTATGTCTAACTTATTTTTTGTTTTAATTTTATTATTTTTTATAAGTAATTATTTTGGATGTTGTACATCCTATATCATCTTTAAAAATGCCTTAAAATGTAAATTTTGTAAAATTTTTAAAAAGAATAAACAGTTGAATACATTGAATACATTGAAAAACTCGATCTTGCATACACTTCTTGTTTCATTCACTTTCATACAACGTCTCATACATTCTCTTCTGTTATTCCGACTTCTGACATGGCCCGACTCAAGTATTTGATTCACTTGATCGTGCCACGCCTTTCTTGGACGTCCCCGGCTTCTTCTTCCATTCACATTCGCGTCATGTATTCTCCTTACATTCCTTTCTTCATTCATTTGCTCTAAATGCCCAAACCATCTAAGCGCCCCTTTCTTAATCTTACTCACTACGCTTACATCAGCCTTGCATTCTTTACGAATCTCAACATTTTTCACACCATCATACATCAAGCATATATGACAACATTAAATCTATAAAACAGAAATACTTCATTTTAATCTAATTCTAACTATTTCTACATATATCTATAAAAAAAAACATGAATGACAAACAAAAAATTTAAACATAAAATAACATTTCCCGCTAATCCACGAACAATTTCTTTCAACTAGCTAAGTCTTCAACTTTTTTATTTTAACACTTTTATTAATTTTAGCATGTAAAATATTTAAACAGGTGGGAATCGTGTATTCTAGAGTTCTTTGAGCATATTTATTTGTATGCTTAAGAATAATTAGTTCTTCATTAAAGTTGAAACGAGTATTGTTGGTGTGTCTAACCTATTTACCTATAATATACAGGGTTATTGATGTGCTGGAAAATAATTTTGTACCACAGAATTGAAAAATTTAGACTGATAAAAGTATACCATTGTTCGTATAAGCTTTTCTGGGCTAATAATTTAACCAAAGAATTTTGCACTGATTGAACATGACTAATATTTTTTTTGTAGAAAAGTTCGTAAACTGAAATGAACTAGTTGTCTTCGTACGAAAATGAAGTTCTTTATTGAAAGGATGAGACAGTTATCCAATGAAATCAATAGAAAATTGTCTAATAATCGTAATCTGTCGTATTGGATATTATTGACCATTATTAGGATACAAAATTACAGTTTTTCGATTATTGTCTTCGTTTTTTACTAAATTTCCAAACAAAAAGTTTCTTTATCGTGAAAATTGTAATTAAAGATACCATTTTTAATTGAAAATATTATATCAGGTGTGTTCTAATGATTTTATCCATAATTTCGGCTGAAAATAATTCATTTGAAGCTTATTTTTAAATTGTATTTTTGAAACAATTAAATTCTTAAATGTAAGATAATGTAATTTATGATCAAATATAATGTGTGAATATATAAATAAATTTAGTATATATAATGTAAAATGATTACATATTTCATAATACGCATAAAGTAAATGTTAATTGTGGCTCTGTGGCGATGTGGCTCTGTGCCCTCTGGTTGGAAAAAAGCGGTCATTCATCCTATACCTAAGAAAGGTGACCGCTCCAACCCGGCCAACTACCGCCCCATAGCGATCACATCAGTTCTGTCCAAGGTGATGGAACGTGTGATCAACGACAAACTGCTTACATACCTCGAGAAGAACAAAATCATTAACGACCGCCAGTACGGATTCCGGCGAAACCGCTCGTGCGGTGATCTTCTCGCGTATGTGACGCATGTTTGGGGACGGTGCCTGGAACGTTATGGTGAGATTCAAACGGTCTCACTGGACATTTCTAAGGCCTTTGACCGGGCTTGGCACCGAGGACTTGTCAACAAACTGCCTTCTTACGGACTTCCCGTTTCCTTGTGTACGTGGATGGCCGACTTTTTGAGGGAGAGATCAATTCAGACGGTTGCTGATGGTTTCATCTCTTCCTCGCATTCAATAAATGCTGGCGTCCCACAAGGATCGGTTCTATCTCCGACATTGTTTTTGTTGCATATCAAAGACCTCATGACATGTGCACCAATCCATTGTTACGCGGATGACAGTACAGTCCATGATTGCTTTTTGTTTGACAAGCCCCCAAAGGGCACACAAACTCCAACGGCTCGGAGGGCTTTGAAACAGAGAATGGACGGTTACCTTGAGAGGGTCTCCTCTTGGGGTAAGAATAACCTCGTCGAATTTAATATTTCAAAGACCCAATCATGTCTGATTACGTCTAAAAGGGATCGAAATGACAATCTAGTCTCCTTTAATGGAAGCAATCTTCCCAACAAGCCCTTCATTGATATGCTTGGTGTAACCTTAAGTGATCAGCTCAGGTATGGGGGCTCCATCGAAACCCGAGTAAAGTTAGCCTCTCAGAAGCTGGGCGTGTTGTACAGAGCCCGCAGATACTTTAATTGTACACAACTGCTGACCCTGTACAAATCGCAAGTGCGCCCCATTGTAGAATTTGGCAGCCACCTCTGGTCGGGAGTCCCAAAATATCTGAAAAAAACCTTGACTCTGTGCAGAAACGGGCGGTCCGTTTGATAGATTCGCCTATCTTAACAAATAGGTTGCAATCTTTGGAGCACAAACGTCGGGTGGGAATGCTGTCCTTGTTCTACCGGTATTTTAATGGAAGATGCTCCGAGGAACTAGCGTCATTGATCCCTTCGGCACCGGTGCATGGTCGGGAAACACGCCAAACGCGCGCCCAACATTTGCACACGGTTGACATTTGTCACATGAGAACGGGTCGCTTCTACGACTCGTTCTTGTGTTCAACACCTCGGCTGTGGAATGATCTGCCGGCCTCTGTGTTTCCTTCATCCTATAACATGGGTCTCTTCAAGACCCAAGTTCACTCCTTCTTATCCTCTAAAAGATCCTCCACACAGCATCCCCAAAGATGATATAGGCCTTGAGGGAAATTATTTCCTCCTTGGTCTCCTGTGTGGAGTTACTGTAAAAAAAAAAAAAAAATTTAGGTATTTAGAAATAAAACCTACTGATAATATTTTTATATTCATTATAATCAATAAATGTGTAAAATCAGAGACGTCTTACAATAAAACTAATTATACTCAGTTTTATAATACTAGAGAAGTTGAGTCCATAGCCGGCAGCTAACATATATCGTACTGCTCCTCGGTTTTTGGCAATAGATACAAAAATTCAAACGTTTTAATTAATTTTCGTATAAAATTTTGATGTTTTCAAAAAAAAACATACCGTTTATTAATTTAGACGTTTGACATTAATCAAAAAAATGTACTGGAATTCCTTATTGAAGAAAAAATTATCTTCTTAGAAATTGTCCTTCTGACGGGTATCGTTCAGGACAGATGACGTCACGCGCACCTTCCTCTCGGATTCTGGGAGTTTTGGCGGCGCTTAAAAAATTCTTACTTTGAGTTTTAACTTAACCATGAAAACCAACTTTAAAAATATATGCATTTATTAAAGTTTGAATTTTAATAAAAAATAACCCGAATAAAATCATAAAAAAAGAAAAACACCGTTCTATAAAAATGACAAAAAATGTTCACAATATTTCCATCACTAGTAATGGTCAAAGATTAACAAAATATTATAATGGAATGACCCTGTCACCTACGTAAACCGTCTAATGATGTATTGGTTAAAAGCTTTACTCAAATACATCGACAAAGTAAAGTATACATATCGGAAGTCATTATTAGTACCTATATAGAAATAATATAAAAAGATCGTCTGTACATAATAATTGACTTCACCAAACTTTGATGATGCCTGCGGAAGGCGGAACGTCTGTCACAAGTCATAATAATTACCTAGCAGAACTTTTTTTAATATCTAAACCGTTTTTTAAACTAACTGATTATAGTAATAACTAACATTTTAGAAAAATTAAAATGGAGATCCACAATTTAAACTTGAACACAATTTTTAAAAATATCTTAAGGATATTGAAAACACGAGAAATAAAAATAAATTTGTTTTAAACCACTTCAATTAAATATAATGATTGACTTGTTTCGGAAGTACCGTTTCTTCGTCAGGATTATATTAAAACTAACATATGATTCAAAATAATTATACATACATTATTATTTAGGTGTTGGGATGGGAGGTGACCAAAGGGGAAGGGAAGAGGAACCGACTGGTTTACTGGAAAAATATCTAAATTTGGACTATTAGACAAATTTACTTGTGTTTTTAATATGCTAGAATTAATATTTAGGGATTTTCTAATTTAAAGTGCTTCTAAATTATCTTATTTATTTGAAATGAGATAATAAGCAAAATCTAAATTTTTCAAAATGTAAATTCCTGAGTGGCTAAATTTATAATCCCTATCTTTAGTGTTTTTAGTATTTTAACTATGGTATTAACAGTGTACAACGCGGATTTAATATAAGCAGGTAAATTTAGAAGTGAATAAAAAAAATTGAAAAAAGAACTGTTTGTTAGAAACATCTGACAACGCAAAGCAAAAAAAAATAATTGCTATTTGGAAAGATTTTGATTTCCTATGATGATGATACTGGTACCAAAACGATGAACTATTGATTTGAAAAAAAACACATCGTATAGGAAAACATCTACTTCAATTATGAAACCGCCCAATTTTCCCATCGCTTAAATAGAATGCAACAAAAAGGTCTGATTTGGATTAAGTCGGCATTTTCTTTAGGGGTGTCCTTCGAGGGTAGCGAAACCTTTTTTATCCCACCTAATCTTCCGAGGGCAAAAACTCTAAGACAATCCCGTTTGATTATTGGGGTTGAGGGATAGGCGGGGGTTGAATAATTTATATTTAAAAAAATCGACGATATTTGATATTCCGTCGGCTGGAAATGACATTTCGACTTGAGATTTTTGGCCTTGTGAAGTAAGTACGTGATAAAAATCACCCACTGTGTGAAGTCAGATCCCCCCAGTATCCCCAGTTATTATAATATATTAATAAGAATTCATTTCTACGACGCAGTTTTGTGAAGGTTTACATCAACTGCGCTTTTCACTAACTAACCGAAATTAATATAATTATAAAATAACAGACATACTGTAAACAGATATGCTATAAAACTATTACCTAAAATACTCATGACCAGTAGACGAACTTGCTGCTGCCTTTAGTTTTTTTTTGTCTTTTCGGTTACATATTTGACATTGAGACTTGTTAATATTATCTTCTATGATTAAAAATATATTACAATAAGGTTTACAAGCTTCAATAAGCTATACCTAAAAGAACAATATATTTACAGCGCAGTCGATTCAAAGATGCGGAAAAAACTTCATATCTGAAGCAAAATGTCATTTAGATCCGTTTGACAGCATTTAATTCTATTTTGATCTTATTCAACACGGTTTTTATGCTTCTGGCGCGTATCACTGCACGGATAAGACCACCCCTTTGTTAATGGTAAATTTAGAAGGCTATTAGGGGAGAGTTTTTTTGTATAATATTTGTTGCCCTTCCAATGGGACTTAGCAGTGAACCGTACCGATTTATGGATAATCTGCTTTTTATCTCATTTAGCAAATTATATGACCATTGAGAGGGAACGGTATCAAAAGACGCGATGGCCACTTTATCGTTTGAAAGGCCAGATCCGATTTTTATTTAGATCCATGGGCACTGGACATGGGTACTGTTCTAAAAATACTTTTTTTTTTTAAATTTCGTCTGTGTTTGATCTCGGTTCGGGTTTTTTCGTTTGATTAGTTTTTTTTTTTCATTTTTATAGACCTTTATTTGACTTCTATTTTATCCTTCGACCTTACTAATGACACACAGAATATCCCGCTGTATTTCGTATGATGAATGCGTATTTTTTAATGATAGTGGACTGTTAATTATTCAGATTTCGATACCTAGGGGATATTGGTATCAATGAGAATGAACGTTAGAAAGGCGTTTTTATTTGACGCCGTACAAGAGTACCATCTGTCAGAAACCAGTGGGATTAAAGATTTCTCATTTTTAAGTGAGGCAACGGTAGAAGAAGAGAAAGATGAAGTTTAGGAAGAAGCTCAAGTTATAAGTGTTCTTTACAGTGATTTGTGTAGAGATGTATTTCTTCTGAATGCCTAAAAATACCCTTATAAAACCTCAAAATACAGTGATCATGTGGGGTTAGTTCCCAACCTTCCACTTTCCCATCTCCTTTCCCCTCTCATACCATTTATCTTCACAAAACACGTCCGATTGAGGATGCCGTTTTCCCATTAGCGTCAACCGTTTTGGACTCGCGTGCAGAAACCATTTAAAAAACTGACTTAGTAGTTCTTCAACGAATGACCAAGAATAACTAGAATCTAGATGACATCACTCGGAATAATAATAACTTATTTATAAATGAATTAAAAATTCCTTTGTATTCATCACTTTATTAATATACACATATCGACATGTTTCGAAAACGATGCTTTCTTTATCAGGAATATATAGAATACTAAAAAATAATAATGTCTAGTATAGACAAATGATAAACACAGAACACAGTAATGTAAGAATAGACAAATTATAAACATAAACAATACTTGAATAAAGTAGGCAAGTAAATAATCAAAAATGTTAATAAAAAATTGTCATAAAACATTTAAACAAATTTATATTAGAAATTAAAAAAAATTATAATTTTTATTATACAGGCGGTTCTGTAGTTTTTAGAATCACAGAGGATGGTCGCCTTGGTGGTTATTCCTATCTCGGAGTCAAATCATTATTTTATCTGATATTCAGAATTTACATTGTCGTCTTTAATTAGAATAAAAGGTGCATTTTTTGCATCTTAATATTAATTTATCAACTCAATGGTCTTCCTATCCTCTCTGAGTCCTGAGATCTTATACTGAATTTCGAAATGGTCACGTGTGGCCATTTCTAATTAGTATTAGTAATTTATATTTTGATTTCGTTACAAGTTTGGTTAATTTACAGTTCGTTTAGAATATAATTTAAAATCAGTAAATTAACTTCTACCTTCGTTCACAAAGAGATTCAGAAATTCGTATTTTTCCCTGATTGTAGATTCATTTCTGTTCAATACAGGCTTTCTTGCATTAGATTAAGTAAAAACAATGAGTGAGTTTAACAGTCATCAGTAATTTAAGTAAAGACCAGCACGGCTAGAATCCGTTATGTAAAAATATTTAATATGATACATAGTCCCCTTATCGAGGGTGCCAATGGATGATAAATACAAAAGTCCCAACTGATAAAGGTCTAATCACATCTACCAGCACCATTCAGAGCAGAACAGTACAGTACAGACACGACAACATTAGTTGCATACATTATCTACGAAAACATTCATATTACATCGTACATAAGCGTAACGTATCTGCACATGTACGAACCAGCACCGATTGAGATTATCGGATAGAATATTTTCACCGTTTCGCATCGCCATCTTTATCAGTTGGCGCCGTTAGACGCAGATATTGCTAAAACCGAGAAGATGGATAACGATACATTGATTGAGTTGGTCAAGGAAATAGGTTATAGAATAATAATGCACATTCCCATGTAGGATGAAACATGTTGTGGCAGACGCTAATGTTCAGTTGACAGCCATAATGGTTTCTAAACGTACGTAGTTTGTACGCGTAAAGTTTCACAGAGCCATTGGCTGCAACCCGCAGGCTGAAGATTCTCCTGACGATGGCCAATCCTTGATAGGAGGGGCACCAGTAAAGAAGTAAGAAATAGGTTATTTATTTCATTATTTATATTTTATCAATGGCCCACCAAGCCACGTCTCGGCGTGGGTAGGCAGAAAGAAACAACTCCGTCATACTTGAGCCGGTCTTAAGTCGTGCTTAAGGAATAAATAATGGCTATCATTCCATCGCTGCTTATCTCCGGTAATAACAACTGTCTGCGAGAAATCCTCATACAAACGTGGCGTCATTAATTAATCCACGTTTTAACACTTACAGTTTCTCTGGCCTAAGGACTAAATAACTGTAGAGCTTCGCAAGTAGGATTTCAAAAAAGGCAAGGTAAAGAAAAATGAAAATGTTTTTAAAACTCGATGTATTTTACTCTTATTTTTATTTATTTACTATTTCATAAGCCTTTGAACCTTTTACATTATATAATATTGTTACATTTATTAAAAACTGGTTGCGAACAAATATTTACTAACATACAAGTAAATATTCCTAGAAAATAATTAATTAACATCAACACAGACATAACCACTCTACAAGAAGGAGAAATCAAATAATACTTCGCCTTCGAAAGAAATCAAAATCGCAATCTCATTACTATATAGAGCCATGAAGATCTTCCAAGAAATACCGGCCAATATAAAAGAAGAGGAAAAGGTTTTGAAATTTACCAAGGAAATGACAAAATACGTAAAGTGCAATTCTTAATGTCGTAATTTGTAATGTTTGATTTGTAATTCTTAATTGTATATTGTAATTTTGTTTGTGATATTATGTTCATATTAGAATACACGTAACCAATGTATATATGTTCTGTTTTAAGATAAATAAATAAAATAAAAATATTTACATGTATTCGTACTAAAACAATGGTTGTGTACATGACAATTTGCCGACTGTAGAGAAACAAAACGAAAAAAAGTATTTGTATTCAAATTCTACCTAATTTATATAGCAAAACTAAAACATTAAAACAAAACTAATCAGTACATATCGATACTTGTACCACATTTAACACTTCCACGTGAACACCTCAGCACAGGTTCTTCTAGTGTGGTGGTCACGACACATATAACACTACATTCACAGTATCACCTCTTCAAACCTATCCTACACTCCCCATTATAAAACAGCATACAAAGCCTTTATTATACTTAAAAATAAACACGTCATGTAAAATGGTACTGTATAATATATGAAAATAAATAAAATAAAAAATAATAATAAATGCAATAATAATTAGTTACAATCTTTTACAAAACAAATTTAACTAAAAAATAGTCTAAAGTTATCAGATACAATATTTTGATGTGAAAAAATTGATTGGGTTAGTCTTAAATATTGAATTTGTCATATCAAAAATGTCGATGTCACTTGTACATCGTTCGGGAAACTATGTAGGCGAGAAATTGACTAGTTTTCTTCGAAATTTGTTTGTGAAAGGTGACATTTAAAAAAGTTTTTATGCCTGGTGAATCGTGTAGGTTACGACCTTATATAACCTTGTTAAGGGATGCCGGCTATTTTGAAGTGAAACAGATATGCCATACTAAAGGAAAAAGTGTATATTCATAATTTCTTTAAACGATTGGTAATTGTATATTTGTCGCTAATGGGATTATTTCTGGAATAGTGAAATTCGCATAACATCGACGATTACTATTATTAGTTCAGCCTTATTTCCATTATGAGCTATGGAGCTTTTCTGCTAAAAAACACTATGAATAAAAATTTTCAAAAGAAGCTGTGTCGTGCATTCTATGGCCAAATGTAGGCTGTGTGAAGGTTTTTCTTTTTCAGTAAATTGGCCATTGAATATTTAAAAATAGTAATTCTATTATCAATCTTCGCTGATTTTTGTGGCCAACTGAATAAGATCGCACAAATTCCTTACCGAATTCATGGAAAAATTCATTTTAAGTAATTTTTCAGCTTTTATAGACTGTTCACCACTGACTGTAAGTTATTGTAACATATTTTTTAATTGTTCGATAGAAAACAGTTTAAAAACGAGACTTAAAACTCGTACAGACTGGATTTTCGGGCACTGAAGCCATAATCTCGATTTTCAATTAATTCTGGTAAATTGATTAAGCATTTGCTAGTATTGACATTTTTTCTTCGATGGTTAATTAATTATTTTCTAGCAATGTCTGATGAGGCCTAGGAGTTGGAACGTCTTATGTAAATGGACGATATTATTTTTCTTTAAAAACGGTATAAATCGCACTTCTAGGATTCTCTGTTCAGTGGTACTAAAGCTAGCATGTGTTTAATATAAAATAGCAGTTCGCATGTTGTGCTTTGAATGGTATTTCACCATCTCTGAGTGAGCTATTGATTAACGATACTAGTCAAGTAACTTACTCGTACATTATCTGTTTCATCAAAGCTGAGTAACACCACCCGTCAAATGAATGTATGGTTTTACAGTCATGTTAATGCTATGATTAAAATCAATAAATGAGTAGTTACTCAACACCTCAGAGGTGGTGAAATACCGTCCTTATATATATATTTAAATTTTAGAAACAAATAGTACATGTATAAAATGAGTGATGTACAGTTTACTAGGTATAAGAAAAATATTACAAGAATCGGTAACAATGACATGTCTCTACGAAATATCTTGTCCTCATCATATATGTCTGAATTGCGTGCTATGTAGTGAAGAATTATGAGTGCGCACTGATAAGGTTACGAGTATTTTTTTTTCATAAATGACGGTAGGGAGACAAAAATAGTTGAGACAAAGATAATTGAATGTTTGAAAAATACAGAAAATTAGTAAATTGGTGATAATCTAAGACATGTGAGTCAAATCCCGCGTTATGACCGCGTAACGGAGTTTGTCAAAACAGTGTAAAATTTATTCAAAATCTTCTTCCGTTGTTCCTTGATCATTGATTCCACAAAGTATCCCCTTTCTCGTCCTTTGTAGAACTCTTACTCCCCAGTTCCACAATTCTCCGGTTCCCCAGTTCCAGTTCCATTATGCCCTCGTCCGCCACCGCCCATTGTCTCCGCTGACAAATTTCAGCTAAAAACGCATTCTAATCCGAGGGCATTGTTCCACAAGCGACATTCGCCGGAGGATTCCATCTAAAAATCAGACGTCCATACAAAACGTAACGTTTTTTTTTAATAGGTACGTGTTTTTTTAACGGAGTCACTGGAGTTTCAATGTGCCAAAAACCGTGGAGACATAGTCGGAATAAATATTTTTTAAATCATTCACTCTTTTTGCGTCCTTTTTCGTTATTACAGTTTCAACAAAATATAAAAGTGTTTACTGTAACCAGATACTCTTTAATGATAATACCTCCAGCTCTTGACATTTGATAACACTAGGATACACTGGCGCCCTCTAGCGGCCCAATATATTTTTTAATATATTTTTTTGTGTAATATATTCTTAATACGTCAACCAGTACGTGTATCTAGGTGTTACGGTGGATTTAATATGAAATGGGACGTACAAATTTAAAACCTCTGTAAGCGACTTCGAGCCATTGTAGGAAGACTCCACAAGGTAAAATTATAAAATTATATGTGCCTATCAAAACTATGAAACTAATTTATTTGTCTCTAGCAGGATCGACTATAAGGTATGGTATAACTTCTTGGGGACACTCCTGTAAGATCAACATAAAACATTTACAGCTGATTCAAAATGCCATGGTAAAATTTCTAGTAAGTAAAACAGTTTTTAAGCAAAGGCGAGACATTGATATCATGTACAAATCAATTAATGTATTACCTGTTCGTGGTCTTTTGTGGCATAAAATTCTACTGCAACATATATCTGAAAGTTCGTATAAGGCAGTGGTGGATCATGTACACAATACACGTTTCACACAAAATATAGGAATGATAGTGCCAATATTTCAAAATAAATATGGTCAACGAACCCTTGAATACATTGTACCATCTATATTTAACAAATTGCCGTACGAATTTAAAAACAATTGTCCTATGATGAAATTCTCACTGATGTTAAAGTGTTGGCTTTTGGAAAGTAACCTTGTGTATTGA
This sequence comes from Halesus radiatus, assembly GCA_022606495.2. Lineage (NCBI taxonomy): Eukaryota > Metazoa > Arthropoda > Insecta > Trichoptera > Limnephilidae > Halesus > Halesus radiatus. Next base: position 34,801 of record JAHDVE020010665.1, read on the forward strand.
TGGTAGCAAATATGACGGTCTCCTTGGTTGTATAGCTCCTAGATATCTGGTGTATATACTGTTACGGTGTTACTATTATATTTAAGTCTATCCTCATTGTTTCCAACCTGTACTGGTGTTTTATGTATATATGTATATTTTTTTAAATTTTTTATTTCTTAATGTATTTAATACTTACAGATGCTTTGATATTTCTGATATTTACGTAATAGTTATATTTTTGTAATATTAATGTTTTTATAATGTTGATATTTTTAAAAGTATTGATGTTTTTATAATATTGATATTTTTATAATATTGATACTTTTATAATATTGGTAGTTTTATAATATTGATATTTTTTATGATATTGACATTTTTATAATATTATTTAAATCGGTGTTATAAAATTGGACTCTACTATCTCAATAACAAAACTGTAATGCTTTTACCATTATTTTTTCTCTTTAATTTTTTTTTTCAACTTATGTACAGCACAAGATGCATGTGCCTAAATATAATAATTTTGCCCTACATTTGTATGATGATTGTAATTTATTGTTGTATTATATTATATTGTTGAAATAAACTCCTGCTGACAAGCTACTTGCAGTGGCTTAGCGGGTATAAGTTCCCACTGTATATAATTAATATTATACAATAAAAAATAAATAAAAAAGTTATAGAAATCTAAATTATTTTGACGTCCATGATATTTGATTACCCGCGTAGCTTTGTCAGAACACTGGCAACATGCTACACTACTGCCTCTAGTGGCCCGGGATATTTATTTATTCACGCCTAGAAGGCTTTTACATGTTGATACATTTATCACATAGTATATTTTTTATAAAGGAGTATAATAATATAGTACACACAATAATAATAAGAGTGTATAATAAGTAAGTAGGTACAATATAAGTATGCAGTTACAGCGTAATGAATAACAGTTTTACCTCTGGTTACATTATAACTGCAGGTTGTTCAAAAGAGTATAACAAATGGCTTAGTACATAATATAATAAAATAAGTACGTAGGTACAATATAAGTAAGAAGCTAGTTACAGCGCACTGGGTGGGTAATTGGTTGATAATTATTATGTTGTAAAGCGTGTTTACAACACAGCAAACCTATATTACGGCCGATTGGGTGTTTTATGAAAACATAATTGATACAACGATAAAAAAGGTGCATATGAAAAAACTTAATAAGAACTTTCATATATACTGATGTTTAGCCTAGACAAGACCTGTGCAATTTTTGAATGGGAGAGTTCTCGAACTAATTTTGATTTTGATTCGCCCGTGTTTCATTTCAACGTTGAGAATACATATACCTACATATTATATCGCTTGGGTTGGATGTAATATTAATAAATAATTCAAATAAACCTTTCCTAAAGAATTAGGAATCCCAAGAAGTGTAAAGGAATATATTTTATTCACAGTAGGTTTAGGTATTCCTGACTATAATTCACATAACTGTGCCCGGAAGCTTTATTTTATTCTTTGAAAATAAGTACGAGTGATGATGTTTAAAAGCTTTTATAAGTTATTACATAAATAATGCATGTTTATAAATTATATTGGTGACTTCCAGCAAATTGTTTATTTTAATAAAATATATGTATTTAAACAATCTACTTATTTATTTAAATTATTTGCATATTTTTATTTGCTTTTTGTACAAGAGTCGGTGAGTCTGTGGTATCCACAATTCGTATGTGTTGTGAGACTCAAAAGAGTGGGGAGAACAGGAGATGTGGGGTAAGGGAAGGATACGTGTAGAGCAACAAAACAATTGAATGTTGATCTCTGGCATCGTGAAATTTGTAAGACTTTTGTTATCTGTAATGTATAGGATAGTTCAACTCAATTTCAATCAAGAGTTATGGACGGTTAAAATATCGTTATTCTTAAATAAACAATGAAGACTAGCAACTTATTTTTTAAATTTATTTATTACAAAAAAATTACATTACTATAACATAATACATCATATTTATATATGATTTTTTTAAATTTCCTTTTGATCTACTATCCATAAGTTGAGCTCCAGGTTCTGAGAGCTCTTTAAGAGCTGTAGCTTGTGGTTATGGGAGGAGTATTTACATACGAATGAAAAAAATAATAAAAATAATTCATTATATAATCAATATTAAAAACTTATTTAAGTGACCACAGACGTAAATCGACAAAATAGTTTTGGAATAATAATTAAAAAAACCGAATAGGAAGTAAAATAGTATGAACACATTTCATACAATTTCTTCAAAAGATTGATATTAGCTTTTTGGGGGTCATTATCAATAAATGAAATAAAAATTAATTAATAATCATATGTATATATATATATATATATATTTTTTTTTTTAATTTTTGTTACACGAATACATTTTGAAACAGTCTACAAAATACAAGAAAATATGATAAAAATTAAATACATGTCAACATGTTTCGAAAGCGATGGTTTCCTCATCAGGAATATACAGAACACTAAAAATAATAATGTCAAGTATAGACAAATGTTAAAAAATAAACAATATTTTATAAAAGTAGGTAAGTAATTAATCAAAAGTGTTAATGAAAAATTATTATAAAATATAGAAAAAGAAATTTATATAAGAATTTTAATTTTTTTTTTATTGTTAATAATAATATGAAAATAAATTCAAAAGAAAGCTATTTAACACCAAAAAAATATTATTAATAAAGTGATGATTACAAAGTAATTTTTAATTAATTTATTTATGAATAAATTTTGTTGAATCCGTACCAATTTTCAATAAGAAAAATAGATCAAAAAACTGTTGGTAAAACCACCGGGGCGAGGACCCCTAAGGTATTTATTTATAGATTTAAATTTTTCCTGTCATATAAAACCTTTTACTCGGTTAACCTTCCGCACCCACTTCCACATGCGCGTAGGCACTACATAGAAAATTATAATTCAGTTTACAAAAAGCGACGTTTTTCGCTGAAAACAGTTTACTACGAGAACCTACTGCGTACATAATTACACCCCGGGAAATTGGATTTCACCTTTTTAACACACTTTGAGCTCATTCAACCTAATGTAATTATTTTATCGTTTTAAATCGAGAAAGGAATCTGCGGGAAAGTAGCAAACGAACAACGTTCCTCCACCAAAAGCAACAAAATCATTTGTGACTAAATATACATTTAAATGAGATCTTCAACTTTGTTCCAGGACCGAGACGAGAGATTTAAGACGTAGGGTGTAGAAATATATATTACTTATTTACAAAAATAAACTTCCGCTGTGATACTTTGGATTAAACGAACTTTAAGGGATCTACGAGTTTTCTCGTCAGGCAAAAAGTTTTAACTTGGAAACAAATTGGGGAACCTACTTAAGCGGGATTTTTTGTCGGAGCGCAAACGGTAAAGTGAATTTTGTCGCAAAACCTAAGGTTTTACGATCAAGACTACCTAATTAACTTTTCATCTAGGCGCAAAGTCTTCATTACTGATTCTTTAACGGATGCCTGAGGTTGCAAAATCAGTATATTTTTACGGCACATTTTAAAATGGTGATTATCATACAACTATTAAAATACACTTAAGTTCGAAAAATATATTTTAACGCTATTTATTAATTAGATTTATATTATATATATTTTTTTTTACGGACCAACGCCAAATTACA